>VZRF01001135.1:18873-35787 GCA_013396875.1 Vireo altiloquus | reverse complement strand
CGCCACTTCCACCACTAAGGCAGCGGAGGAAGGGCCAGATCCGCTGGTTTGGGGACATTTCCACCACTAAAGCAGCTGAGGAAGGGCCAGATCCGCTCGTTTTGGGGACATTTCCAGGGATGGAGACCCCATAACTTCCCTGGGACAGAGCCCCAGTGCTCGCCCACGGCTGTGGGGAGCAAGCCCAGGGCCAGGGCTCTGTGGGAGTGCAAAATGTGGCCAGGGAGGATGGATTTTGTTGGTGTGGGGCCCTGGGCGTACCCCAGGTGTAGCAGTAAGTAAAACAAAAGAGCAGGAGACAAATGAAGAGCAAAGATAGGAGGCAAAAGTAGGATAACAGGATAACAGTTAACAGGAGATTAAGCAAAGAAGTTGTAATCAGTGACTGCTTGAGATGCTAAAGATGTAGTTTGTGGTTGTTGAACTGCTAGCTTTGGAACAGTTCAACTGTATAAGATATAACAGTTCAGCTATATAAGATGTGCTTTGTACAGTAAAAAGTTGGCTTTGCATGGAGCCGTGCAAAGTTCGTGTTTTCCATCCCCGACAGGGTGAGCGCACAGGGCTCGGCCCCGAGAGGGAAGACGAAGGATCGCCGTGTTTCCTGCAACCTTTTATAGGAGGAAACATCCCCATGGAGCGCTCGAATCGAGGTCAGGACGGAGCTGAACCCCAAGGTGACCACGCAGGCTTGGGAAAAAAAATCCCTGCAGGAACGCCCTGGTTCATCTCCCACACTCCTGAAACCACAACCGCAGTGCCCTGCGGAGCTCGGGATGGGGAAGCAGGCAGGGAGAGGCAGGGCTGGGCCAGTTCCGTGTCACGGAGTTGTGTCCGGAGCAGGGGAAGCCCTGCGCGCTCCTGCCCTGCCCCAAGCCGCCTCCGCCACACTTCCTCCTCCTGCGTCTGTCTCCCTTGCGTGTGTGGCTTCGCCTTTGGCACCCGCCAGGCTGTTTACACTTTTCCGCTCAGGATAACATCGCTGGCTTGGGAAAAGGAGACGGGAAAAAAAAAAAAAAATTTAAAAAAAAAAGAGACAGAAAGAGCAAACCCCAAACTGCAGCTGGAAAAATACTGCGAGTTCCAGGGTGGCCAAGATCAACAGCGAGGACAGGCTGCCGCTCTCTGAGGGGGATAGGGATGTAATTTGGGATGAAAATGCCCTGCCCGGGCTCCAGGACACCTCTCTGGGGCCAGGGGAGAGCCTCACACTCCTGCAGTCCTTGCAGAGAGCTGGGGAACACTGGCAGGGCTCCTGAGGGGGTTAAACTCCAAATTCCTTCTGTTGCCTCAGTGGGAGAGCACAAAACACCCTTTGGGGGACGGGAGCGTCCCTTGGGGGCTGGGGGCTGTCCCAGAGGCGGGCAGGGGTGACAAGGGGAGCTCCGGATGCTTCTCCCACCCCTCGCAGCCTTTCACAGCTCATTTGTGGCTCCGGGAAGGATTTCTGGGGCACCGCCGCTGCAAGAGGCAGGGGAGGCTTTTTTTAACTTTTCAGGAGGAGGATGGGGGGGACTGTCAGCTTTCCTTAACTCCCTGAGCGGTGTCACCCTGATGGAGGGAGGAATCACCGATCCTTCCCCCTGCCCTGTCTCTGTCAATTGTCTCCAGGACTTCCCTCTCTCGCCCACCTTTCCAGTCCAGCTCTTTTTTCACTCTCGATTGCCTTATTGGCATGACACGGTCGGCGAGCATTGCCAAAGTTGATTTATCAAGTGGCCCTCCCCGGAGCTGGCCCCGCTCGGCACAATTGCTCCCCAAAGGCTGCCCAGCGCTGCCCTTTAATGTCCTCGTTAAGCACCGGGGAGCGACCGGCCCAGCCCGGGATGGTGGTGGCAGAGCCCGCAGCCCTTCCCGCAGCCCCTCCAGCAGCCCCAGGGAAGCGCTGCGAGCTCGCCCCGAGCTTTACTGGCATGGTTGTGGATCTGCACCCATCCGGAACGAGAAAAACCCGGATAGAGCTTTTTATTTTTTTTTTCTAGAGATTTTCCCAAATCCGCACAATGCACACACAGCAAGGATGATTCCCCCTCCTTTTCCTGGCGTGTGGGGAGCTCAGGGAATTGCCCGCTCGGCTCCAGAGCTCGGGATTAAACCTCCTCTCCAGGGGCTAAACCGCAAGAGCAGTTCTCCTGCCAGGATGTAAATCCCGGCTCTGCGGGGCCTTCCCACGGAATTTGCTGCGCTGAGGATGCCTCGGGATCCTGCAGGGCTCGGAGCAGCTCCTCCTCGGCTTCCAGAGGGGTGTGACTGGTGAATGTTGGAGGTGTAACTGGTGAAACTGGAGAGGAGCTGTTAGCAGGGGCCAGAGGTGACAGGACAAGGGGGAACGGTCAGAGTTTAGGTGGGATATTGGGATGGAATCTTTCCCTGAGAGGGTGGGGAGGCCCTGGCACAGTTATTCCATGGATTCCTCATCCCTGGAAGTGTCCAAGGCCAGGTCAGAGCAACCTGGAACAGCGGGAGGTGTGGGGAAAATGGGATTTAAGGTCCCATCCATGATTCCCCGATCCACGTCAGCCCCAGAGCCGCTGCCTCACCCTGCAAACCCCCCGGGCACTTTGGGATCGTGGCAGAGGAGAGCCCCGCGCGTGCTGAGAGCGCCTTAATTCAGCTTTGAAGTGTCCCCCGGGCAGGGCAGAGCAGAGCAGGGTTGGCATCCACACCCAAATTCCCCCCGGGAACCCAATCCCCCTCCGGGCTGGGCCGAGGGGAGCGACTGCTGTGCTCTGAGCGCGGCTCAGCTGAGCCAGGCTTGGTGACAGAGCCTGTGCCGCGGGGACAGCGTTCATGGGCAGCGGTGGCATGGCTTGGCTGGTGCGCGGTGACACCGAGAGCTGCGGGACTCGCCGACATCTCCCAGCCCTTCAGATCCATCCCAGCCCTTCAGTCTCATCCCAGCCCTTCAGATCCATCCTAGCCCTTCAGTCTCATCCCATCCCTTCAGACTCATCCCAGCCCTTCAGTCTCATCTCAGCCCTTCAAATCCATCCCATCCCTTCAGACATCTCCCAGCCCTTCAGACCCATGCCAGCCCTTCAGACACCTTCCCTGTACCCGGCCTGAGCAGCCGAGGTGACTCTCGAGGCTCAGGGAGGAATCTCTGCTCCCAGGTTCCTGCTGGCAGCACTTTGGGCTTTTCCTGCAGCCCGATCCAGTTTTTAAGCTGCTGGATCGGATCTGCCTCAGAAAGGCACAGCCCCACCAAAGCTCAGAACATGATCCCTCTCCTCTCTTCTTCCCCTTCTAGCTCCCAGAAAATCCCATTTTCCCTGCTAATAGGTTCCTGCTGGCAGCGCACACGCAGAGTCCTGCAGGCGCAGGCAGCATCCAGGTCACCTTTCGGTGGCACAGAGAGGATCCCAGCTGGAATCAGCACCGCCCTCACATCCTCCCCGCTCCTTCCCACACCTCGGGATGTTCAGAGATACTCCCGCAAAAAAAAACAAAGCGGCGACCTCGTAAAGAAAAAACCTCCTATGGAGGCACTTGAGGGAAGATTTCCCCATCCCTGCGCCGGGAGACAATGGTGGGAAGGAAGTGGGAGTTGTCCTCCGCATTGTTCCCAGGTTCAATCGGCTCCTGGGGATTCGCACCTCGGCAGCTGGCGAGGGAAAAAGGCTTTGTCAGGGGCAGGGCTGCTGCGTTTTGCTCGCTGCTGAGCTGCTCTCGGAAGGGCTTTTGCTCTCTGCTGCAGCCCCGGGAGGAGCACCGGGAACGGCTCCGGGCAGCACAGAACGGCCTGGATGTTTTTGGGGGTGCTCCAGGGGTTCGGGGAGCGCCGAGCCCCGCGCCTGCCCGCGTCAGAAGGAGCCGGCGGGAGGGTGTTTTTCCTCAGAACCTGTTTTCCAGATCCCCTGGCATCCTTCCACGGCTCTCGCCGCCTGCGTCATCCTTTTACGAGGCTGCCTCGTTCCCCGGGAGCCCCTTCCCCTCCCCTTCCCCTCCCCTCTCAGCGCTGAGATCTTATTTATTTGTTTATAACACTTCTCCTGTCCCCAGGACGCCTTTCATCCTGCAAACACGGAGCCGTTTGGGTGACAGGAGGGAGGGGACAGCCTGGGGACACCGGGAAGAGCTGTCACTCCTTGACGTCCCTGGGGGATGCTCCAGAGGCTGATCCCGGCGGGACTGAGCTCTGCAGGAGCAGGGACAGAGGCTCACAAGGACACGGAGCACTCGCCCTGGCCACCCTCCGGACACCAAGTGCGGCCCTTGGCTCCTCTTTGCAGGGATTTTGGGTCACGGATGGAGCATTCACAGCTCCTGCTGCCCCTTTCAGAGGTGGCCCTGGGCGGGGGGAATGCCACCTAATTATCCCAGCTTGGTCCAAACCCCATCCAACGTGGCCTGGAACACTTCCAGGGATGGGGCGGCCACGAGAATCCCAGAGAAACGCCCAGGAAAAGCTGCTGGGGAGGGGCAGAGCAGCCCAGGTGCTGCTGTCACCCCCGAGGTGGCAGCGGGTGAGGGCAGGGTGGCACTTCACACTGCCAGGGGACCTTCCAGGACCCAGCGCGGGCTGCGGGGAGCCGAACCTGCCGGCCTGGAGGGTGTCAGCAGCAATTAGCGGTTCACACCCGGCCGGAGAGGGGATAAACACTCGGCAGGGCCGCGGAAGGAGTGCCAGACAGGGAGGAGAGAAGCCCCCGGGACAAGCTGCGAATGCCGCTGCCGATTTGCCCCTTTTCGGCCAGGGGAGTTCGCGGCTCGGTGGGACAGACGCTCCTCCAGCCCAGACGTTTTCCTGTCTCCCTCTCGCTGCTGCTTTGCGGTTCCTGGCCGGGGGGAGGCCCAGGAGTTGTGTTTGGTGTCCTGCAGAGCTGCAGAGGGGATGTGGGGGGAGCGTGGCTGGTGCTGAAGGACAGGGAGGAACCCCAAAATCACAGCCCTGAGAGTGGGAAAAGGCCTTTCTGATGGTCAGTCATTCACCCAGCGCTAAACCTCACCAGGCAGGGCTGGGATGGTGCCTGGTGCAGAAAACACCTTCGTTTTTCCCTGCTGGGAGCGTGGAACAGGTAGAGCTGCGGCAGCCTGAGCGGAGCTGAGTGCACACATTGCCAACTTCTCATCCTCCTTCTCCTTCTGACGCACACTTGGCTCTCAGAGTCTTCCTGTTCCTCCTGACGGTGCTCCCTGGTGAAGAATAAAATAAAAACTAGGTGCTGAGCACTGGGGGAGGTGGGATTTAGGATCCCACAGGCGTTTTTCCTGCGGGAGCCTCGTGGTGGGGTTGGAAGGCAGTGCCGAGGAGCTGCCACCACGCCAGGTCTGGAATTAAATATTAAACCTCTCCTCCTTGCAGCCTCCACAGTGGCACTGCTAATGACATTTCCTGCTGGCACTGATGGATGTGAGCCCTGCTGTGCCAGATGCTGCCACGGGAGCCAGGCCAGGACAAACCGGGCGGTGAGATGGAGACACATTCCTTCTTCCAGCACCGAGGAGCCCAGCAAAGCTGAAATGATGATGTCAGAGCCTGAGTGAGCAGATCCCTCAGGAGGAGAGGGCCTGGCTGACTCCATCCCCAGTCCAGGCTCGGGAGCTCCCAGGGATGGCTGGAGCAGGCTGCTTTCCCTCTCAGCAGAGTAAAACTGCCCCGGGGGTGAGCAGACAGGCCCTGGAGCTCCGTGGTTGGGCTGTGCTGTGCCAGCCTCAGCTCAGTGAAGGTCTCTGTCCCTCCTGGAGGCAGCTCCTGGAGCCCGAGGCAGCACTGCCTCTCCTCTCCCCCAGCCCTGAGCTGCTCGGGGCTGCACGAGCACGGCACAAAGAGCCTTTGTGGGCATGAGAGAAGGCAGGCGGGCTCTTGGCGAGCCTGGCAGCAGCGTGATGGGCCTGCCCTGCTCCCTGTCCCTGTCCCTGCCTGCCCTCCTGCCCTTCTCCCTTGGCTCCTCATCCCTGCCTGTCCTGCTCCCCATTCCCTTCCTGCCTTCCTTCCCTGGCTCTCCATCCCTGCCTGCTCTGCTCCTCTTCTTCCCCATCCCTTCCTGCCTTTCTCCCTTGGCTCTCCATCCCTTCCTGCCCTTCTCCTCATCCATGCTTGTCCTGCTCTCCATCCCTGCCTGCTCTGCTCCCCTGCTCCCCAAACTTCCTCCCCTGCTTCTCCATCCCTGCCTGCGCTCTTTCCCTGCTCCCCAAACCTCCTTCCCTGCTCTCCAAGCCTCCTTTCCCTCTCCCCATCCCTGCCCAGCCCCTGCCCTGCGCTGCCCTCGCTCCTCACAGGTGCTCACACTCACGGAGCTGCTGCTGAGGGAGAGCTCCCCAAACCAGCAGGGATGTGCTCCTGCTCCAAAGCTCCCTGGGGAGCCACGAATTCCACCCAGAGCAGCTCCAGGAAGGGGAAGGAGCCGCTGGAGAATCCCTGCTGGCCTTGCCTGGGGCTGGCACTACCCGGGGCTGGCATCACCCGGGGCTGGCACTGCTCGGGGCTGGCATCACCCGGGGCTGGCACTGCCCGCCAGCCTCCCCGGGAGTGCCAAGCTGCAGGCAGGCTCCCGGTGGATGCTTCCCCGTCAGTTTTCCGTCAGTTTTCCCGTCAGGAGCGGCGCAGTCACATGGATCCCATTAGTGCTTAACGAGAAGCAGAGCCAGCGCAGCCACCACACAAATCCCGGGATGAAACCAGGCCAGAGCTCTGCCAGGCCTGGCTCCAGGGCCCTGGGAGCCGGCAGGGCATGCAGGGGCCGCCTGGAAAATCTGTCCTTGGGCAGGGGGAATGCACCCAGGGCAACTTGCTGGGGTGGGAACTCCCTGTGCTCTGTAATTCCATGGGTTTCGGTTTCTGGATGGGATCTCCCTGAGCTCCACGCGTTATTTGCCTCACAGAGGGGAACAATCATGCCCCATAATCCTTATTTTCCACTTTCTGGGTGGAAACTCCATCCATGCCCAGCCCCGTGCGAGCCCCGGGGGTCCCAGGCAGGCCTCGCTCGCTGACAGCTCTGCAAACATCCCAGGGCGTTCAAAGCCACCAAGTGGGTTTTTCTCTCCTCTCCTCCCCCCTCCGTGTTCGTGCAAATCCACATGAGCACAAAACCCTCCGAGCTGCCGCGTCTGGGGCTGGGATTGCAACACCCAGGGCGGTTGGGCAAGAGTCCGGCGGGCAGAGACAGGCGTGGGGCACCCTCCTGCCAGGGCTTTGGGATGGTGACAGCCCTGACACCGAGCTACCCCTCGGGGGTGGCACACACAGCCACCGGAGTGATTAACTGCACTGTCAGGCAATTAACTTTCTCACACTTGCAGCCTCCTAAACTCGCCCATAACTCAGAGGCGACAGACTCGGTGTTTATTTTCCTCCTGAAGAGGAGCCGGGTGCAGCTCCCAGAAGGAAAACAAGCCCTGCCCGGATTTACAGGCAGGCTCCGGGGAGGATGGCAGGACAGAGGAGAGGTTGCAAAACCTCAGGCCGGGTCCGTGCCAGCAGAAAGCAGCATTGAGGAAGCGATTCCAGCAGCACAGAGCTGGGCCAGGCCTCGGATGAGTCAGTGCCTTCCCTGAGTCACCATCGCTGTGTCCCCACACGATGCGGCAGGAACTGGTGGCACCAAGCAGAACGTGACGAGGGGACAGCCCTGGAGCCCCGTGACAAGGCACATCTGCTCACCCCTCAGGGATTTTATTGCCTTTTGGAGTATTTGGGGGAGCTGGGATCTTGACTTGCCTCATCCCCGCTCGGGGATTTGGGTTTTATCCTCAGGAGTTTTATTCCCGAGCTGGGACATGCAGGTCCTGCCACGCTGAGCCCCAGGGTAGCACTGGGCAGCTCCATCTGCCTCAAACTCCTCTGCACAGCTTCCCTGCCAGCTGACAGAGCGTGGGGCTGGACGGGAATATTCCCAGCGGGAAGCAGGAGCTCTCCAGGGGCTGCCCTGCGGTGGGTCTGGGTGAGGAGGAGGAGGAGGAAGGCTGGGCTGGGTTTGCAGCAGGTGTTGCTCAGCTTAGCCACTCTCTATTTATTTCTCCGAGCTGGAGATGCTCAGAGTGCTGCGAGAGGAGAGGGTTTGCATAAATCCTGTGCTTGGGGACAGCCTGGATTGGCATCGTGGCCGAGGAGGGACACCAGGGGCCTGAAATCTGGAACCAAAACTGGTCCTGGCTCACCAGTGAGGGTCCTGAGGCTGCCAGATGAGCCGAGGAATTTGCTCAGAACATCCATATTTTGGTTGGAAGCGGGAGCACCTTCCCAGCCTGCTGCGAGCGCTCCAGCTGCTGCACGGGGATTGTTTTTTATAGCAACATCTCCAAGGCCCTCAGCCTCGTTATCCCCATTTTTAGAAGTGCAGGAGCGAGCAAAGGGAGGTGCTGAAGCTCGCAGGAGTTCTCCCGAGGGGCCAGCAGCACATCCCAGCTTCCCTGGAAGCTCCAGCCCCGAGGCCAGACAGCTCCGGGATGGATCGCGCTGGGAGCAGCTCCCAAAGCGGCTGCTCCAAGGTTAAAAACTCCTCCCGCGGCGAGAGCAAAGTCTGCCAGCGCCTGCAGCAAACTTCTCGCCTGCAGTTATTGCCGGGGGATTAGCAAAGGTCAGGGTTTAGCGCTCCAGCCCTTCCCAGCCTCTTCCTTTTACTGCAGGTTCGGGGATTTTGTTGATTTAGGCTGATCCCGTAAGCGCGTGGAAAAAATCCCACCCAGCCTGGGGGAGCAGAATTCCTGCGGCAGATGTCATCGTGCTGGCAGAGGGAAAACACTCCACCCCTCGGCTGCCGGGGCCGTGCGGGAATTCTTGGGATCCCGGTGGGCAAAAAAAGCTCCTTATCAGCCGAGGCTCCCTCTGGAAAAGCTGGATCCTGCTTCACCCTCTGCTCCTCCCTCTCCTGCCTTTTTTTTCCCCCCTCTCTTTTCATCTCTTTTCTCCCTCCCGCCCATGCTCGCCGTGCCCTGACAACTTTTCCTCTTGCCGTGCAGGATGTGGGAGGGATGAAAGCTGCAGATAATGAAGGGCCCTGGCGCTGCCTTCCTGGGAGAGCTCCGCGATTCCTGCTCCCTCCACCTCTGCCTCCCCCTGCCCCAGCCATGTGCTGTCTGCTCCCTGATAAATCGCAGCTGGCAGCTCCTCTGCTCCCAAACACTCCAATTTTATGGGTTTGGATCCGGTTTGTGCTCGGCAGCTCCTCCCGAGATGGGGTCACTGCAGTTTATCTATCCCCAGCAAACTCCAGTTTGCAGCAGCAGCAGCTCCTTGCTGTGGGTCTGGGAGGGCTCTGCTGAGATCTTGGGTAGGAGAGAGTTCCCAACTCCCCCAAGGAGAGCAGGAATTGCTTCTCCTGCTTCTATCCCTCCTGTTGGGTCCCTTCCAGCAGCCCTGCAGGTGGATCAGGCTCAGGGCAAGGCTCCTGATCTCCCCTTTGTGCTGCCTCCTCTGCTTCCCTGCCCTTGGCTCAGCTGGAAAGAAGCACCTGGCCTGGAGAAAGAGATCTGGAAAGGCAAAAAGCCAGGACCTGGAGAAAGAGGAGGCCTGGGACAGAAACAAATCGGGGCTGCTGCAGGAACGACCTGAGCAAAGAGCAGGAAACCACAGGGAGAGGCCAAGGAGAGGCTGCTGATAAAGCCTGGTCCCTTCTCCAGGGTGAGTCCCACGCTGGATCCATCCTGCCCGGGCTGAGCTCTGCCTCTGTCACACCAATTCTGGCCACAGAAACCTCTCCTGCCTGCAGAGCCCTGGGGAACATTCCCAAGGCCATTCCATGGTGGCTGCAGCTGAGGCCGTGGAGCAACTCCAGATGTGCAGCTCCTCCGTCCCTCGTTCCCAGGGCTGTCAGCCCCCCTGGGAGCTCTGGTGACATCGAGGGCAATGTGCCAGGGGCAGAGAGGAGCCCCCAGCCCTGGTGTCACCGAGGGCACCGTGCCAGGGACAGAGAGGAGCCCCCAGCCCTGGTGACATCGAGGGCACCGTGCCAGGGACAGAGAGGAGCCCCCAGCCCTGGTGACATCGAGGGCACCGTGCCAGGGACAGAGAGGAGCCCCCAGCCCTGGTGACATCGAGGGCACCGTGCCAGGGACAGAGAGGAGCCCCAGAGAGGAGCCCCCAGCCCCCCTGCAGGCTGGGGGAGCACTGGGACAGGCCCCCCTTTGCCCCAGAAACCTCCTGGATCCCAAAGCCAGGCCCAGCAGCTAGAAAACAAGCAGCCCTTGACCCAGGCCTGTCCCTTTGCCGTGTCCCATCTCCCCGAGAGAGAGGTTGAGCCCGACTGGCTTCTCCCAGGACATTCAGCCTCTTTCTTCCCAGTTTTCAGCAGTGCCCCTTCCCAGTTTGGAGCTCTCTCAGCTCCAGATGTTCACACTTTGTTTTATTTTGGGGACTCCCCTGGCTCTCTGTCCCTCCTCCTGTCCCAAGCACTGGCACTCTGTGCCTTTTTTTTTTTCCCATTTCTGGCCTGCCTTTAATCCCCATCCCAGCATTTTGTCCTTGCACCTCCTGCCTGCTGCAGGATTTGAGCATTCCAACACTTTTTCCATCTGCCCCCCAAGCCGGTATTGACTCAGGACCCCTTGGAGGTGAGGGAGAGGAGGTGAGGACGTGGCTGCTCCTCAGAGGGGACAGTCCCACCTGGATTTTGTGTCCCCTGGCTGGACACAGCCCCAGGACACTTCTCCTCCTGCCCTGAGGGATGCAGAGGGACTGAGCACTCCCCCATGCTGTTCCCCTGCTTCGGCAGCACAGGGAGTTTAAAAGGATCCTTCCAGAGCAGGAGCAGATTTCCACCTCCCAATTACGATCAATTAAGCAGCGCTAATGGGGCTGGGCTCGGCCCGAGCGCTGAGGCAGCAGGGTCAGTGCCACACAATATCCTGTTGACATCGCTCCCGAGGGGCAATTCCAGAGGAGAAGGAGCCTTTGCCGAGCTGCTCCTTGGCACAAAAAAACCCTCAAAGAGAGCTGTGGCCTCTCCTCCTGCCTCCCCTGGCTCCATTATCCCGGAGGAGAAGGTGGAGAGGGAAGAGCAGCACTTTCCCTGTGGCTGATCCCGGGGAGGGGGCGGCGGGGGCCGGGGGGGTTTGGATAACCTGCCTCATTAGTGCCTGGATGACATCATTATCTCACATTAGCCACACTCTTGCAGAGGTAATTGGGAAGCCTCTGGAATGGCCCCGTGACCTTTAATTAATGCAGCAGGGCCTTTTCCTTGTGCTGCTCCTCGCTCTGCCTCCAGCAGCTGCTCCTTGTTAAGATGCCAGAGCAGAGCAGCCTTGGTGCCATGCCGGGGGTTTCGGAGCCTCTCTGCCTCGGGGGAGGAATAAAAAAGGGATGCAGGAGCAGCCTCAGCTGCTGCCTGGCTCGCTGCAGCCTCTCTCCAGCAGCTCCTCGCTGCCTCCAGGTGCTGTCTGGGTCATTGCCCAGGAGCTGATTGTCCCAGCCAGGGCTCCTTGCCCTGCCCACGGTGCCACGGAGAAGTCGGGATGTGGAGAGAGGTGTGGTGGAACCAACAGAGAGACCCCAGGAGTTCCACAAGGAGAGGGAAGAATTTAGAGAGAAATTTAGGGTGGGGAGGCTCCAGCACAGGAGAGCTGCCTGGAAGTGTCCAAGGAGCAGCCTGGGATAGTGGAAGGTGTCCATGCCCATGGCAGGGGGTGGAACTGAATAAAGTCTGAGCTTTATTCCAGCCCAGACCATTCCAGGATTCCCTGATCTGTCCCAGCTCTGGGTTTTGCTGCTCTGCCCTGGTTCTGGGAGCCTCGAGCACAGACACTGCCCGAGGCCCTGGAATGGATAACCCAGAGTTGTTCTAATCCTGATTCTGCCTCAGAAACCTCTGCAGAAACCTCCAACCTGAGCAGATCAGGACTGCCAGTGATTCTCTGTGGGGTTCTGTATTCAAAAATGTCAGAACAAATTAAAGGAAGATCTGTTCAGGTCACAACTTTTCATTCCCAGGTGAGTGAAGGGGGTGGATTTTGGGATCAGGAGGATGGATTTTGGGATCAGGAGGATGGATTTTGGGATCAGGAGGACAATACCCTCAGCTCCTCAGNGACCTTTAATTAATGCAGCAGGGCCTTTTCCTTGTGCTGCTCCTCGCTCTGCCTCCAGCAGCTGCTCCTTGTTAAGATGCCAGAGCAGAGCAGCCTTGGTGCCATGCCGGGGGTTTCGGAGCCTCTCTGCCTCGGGGGAGGAATAAAAAAGGGATGCAGGAGCAGCCTCAGCTGCTGCCTGGCTCACTGCAGCCTCTCTCCAGCAGCTCCTCGCTGCCTCCAGGTGCTGTCTGGGTCATTGCCCAGGAGCTGATTGTCCCAGCCAGGGCTCCTTGCCCTGCCCACGGTGCCACGGAGAAGTCGGGATGTGGAGAGAGGTGTGGTGGAACCAACAGAGAGACCCCAGGAGTTCCACAAGGAGAGGGAAGAATTTAGAGAGAAATTTAGGGTGGGGAGGCTCCAGCACAGGAGAGCTGCCTGGAAGTGTCCAAGGAGCAGCCTGGGATAGTGGAAGGTGTCCATGCCCATGGCAGGGGGTGGAACTGAATAAAGTCTGAGCTTTATTCCAGCCCAGACCATTCCAGGATTCCCTGATCTGTCCCAGCTCTGGGTTTTGCTGCTCTGCCCTGGTTCTGGGAGCCTCGAGCACAGACACTGCCCGAGGCCCTGGAATGGATAACCCAGAGTTGTTCTAATCCTGATTCTGCCTCAGAAACCCCTGCAGAAACCTCCAACCTGGGCAGATCAGGACTGCCTGTGATTCTCTGTGGGGTTCTGTATTCAAAAATGTGGGAAAAAAATTAAAGGAAGATCTGTTCAGGTCGGAGCTTTTCATTCCCAGGTGAGTGAAGGGGGTGGATTTTGGGATCAGGGGGATGGATTTTGGGATCAGGAGGACAATACCCTCAGCTCCTCAGGAGCCATCAGCTGGCAGAGAGCTTGAGCTTTTGTGACAGTGGCATTTGGGCTGGCCAGGCCTCGGGGCTGAGCCTGATGCCGCTGCTGGCACAGCTCCCTCCTGTGCAGCTGGCACCGCATCACCGTCCCCATGGCCACGGGGGGCTCGGAAACCCTTCCCTGGGCACAGAGGGGGTGCAGCTCCCCAAGCCCGCAGGGATTCGTGCTGCAGAGCCTCGGAACTGAGAGGGTTAATGAAGGTCCTGGGCTCTGCTTTGATCCGAGGCAGGCTGGAGCACTGCCGGGGCTGGCAGAGGGGCTGAGCGTGTGCAGGGAGCTGCTGGCTCCTTGTGTTTGCAACCTGACCTGGCTCCTGCTCTTTGAAGCTGCTGGCAGTGGGTGGGCTGGGATCGGGCTGGGATCGGGCCGGGATCAGGGTGGGATCAGGCCGGGATCAGGGTGGGATCAGGCTGGGATCAGGCCGGGATCAGGGTGGAATCAGGCCAGGAGTGCTGTGCTGGAGTTACAATAACATGACCACAGTGCCTGTCCAGCCGGGGCTGGAGGTGCTGGGATGGGACTGGGCAGTGCCAGGGTGGGGAGCTCGGGGGCTGAGGGGGCTGAGGGGGCCCTGCAGATGGGAACAGGCTGTGTTGAGAGGCCCTTTCAACCCAAACCATCGTCCATCAGCGCTCGGACAGCGAGCGGAGCTGGGGCTGCTGCTCCTGCTGCCGTCGCCCTTTCCACCCCGCAGCCAGAGCAGGAGGGGAGAGCTTGGCCAAGCCTCAGCTCCTTCTGCCTTTCTCTGGCTCCTTCCAGAGCTTCTCCTTGCTCTCGGTGGCCAGGATGGTGACTGTGGTGGCCACCAGTGCCTTCCATCCCAAAGCAGCTGCTCTCCCTCGCGCCGTGTTGGGAGGGGAAGGACCAGAGGGGAGACTTCACTGTCCATGATTCCTCAGCTCATAGCAGAATTTTACTCATTTTATCAGTGGGTGTTCTCAGGATATTCCATGATTCCATGATTCCACAGCAGACTTGTACCAGCAGTGAGTGAGTGGCTGCAGCCCCGGTGTTCCACACACCCAAGACCTTGTTTTTAGGATTCCCACAGAACCTCTCCACGGAATTTTAACCTCCGGGGAGGAGGTGAAAAATCCAGGGAAAGCTCTGACTTGGTGGCTGTAAGTGACATCTAGTGGAAACGGCAGGGAAAAGGAGTGCACAGGTAAAACCCTGATCCCGTCGGATTCCGGGGGGGCTAAATGGATTCCTGGGAGCTGAAACTTCAGCCCAGAGGCCTTTTTATAGGACTTGTAAAAAAAAATAAATTGAATAAATAGAATAATAAAATAGAATAATAGAATAGAATAGTAAAATAGAATAATAATGGAATAATAAAAAAGAATAAAGAGAATAGCTTTCTCTGCCTGGGTAGAGCTCAGTGGGCAGCATGGGGAGGGAGGTGGCTTGGACATGGCAGTGGTCACCTGGCCCTACAGCTGCTGACCCCAGGAGTGCCACAGCCACCCAGGCCATGGTGTTGCTGTTAATATTCCATGATTCCAGGCCACAGAGTCTCACGGAATCATGGAATGGTTTGGGTTGGAAGGACTTCAAAGCTCCCCCAGTGCCACGCCTGCCCTGGGCAGGGACACCTCCCACTGTCCCAGGCTGCTCCCAGCCCTGTCCAGCCTGGCCTTGGGCACTGCCAGGGGCAGCCACAGCTTCTCTGACCAACTCCTGGGCAGCCCTTGGGCTCATCCTGCTGGGATCCCTGCCTGGGGACAGCTCTGGGACAGGGGACAGTGTGCCATGGAGGCAAAGCTGGGCACTTGCAGACCCCCATGGACAGTTCCTCCCTGCTCCTGGATCCTGAGCCCATCCTGGTGCCTCTGAGGCATCTCCTGCTGTGTTTTCCCTCTCCTGGGAGGTGGCTGGGGCTGCCCGCTGCCCCTGGCACTGCCCGCTGCCCCTGGCACTGCCCCTGGCACTGCCCACTGCCCCCTGCCCTGGCCGGAGGGGTCCCGCGGGCAGAGCAGCCACAGCCCAGAGCTGCTCCTGTGCGAGCGAAGCCAAAGCTCGAGGAGGAGGAATCTGAAACCCGGCGAGACTTGGATTAGCAACCCGAAACTCCGGCCAGGAGCTTTGGGAAGAGCTTGGCGCAGTTTCAGGCGAGCGCAGGCTGGGTTTCAAGCGAGCCGGGTCTGACCTTTGTGTGAGCTGCTGCTGGCGGCTCGGGGAGCACGGGCTGGGATTTAACAGAGCCTGGGGAGCGAGTTTCAGGCAAAAAAAAAAAAAAACAAACCCAAAACCAAAACAAGTTTAAAGGGTTTGGGCAAAACCAGTGCGGATCTGGGGTGGTTTGGGGGTGATAATTGGCGCTCACCTGCCCCCAAACCAGCAGAACCAGCCGGGTGGTTCCGGCTCCGCTGCGCTCGGAGTTTCGCTGCAGGGTTAACCCTTTCCTCGGCACGGAGCTCTTCCTCCCAGCCTTTCCCTGGGGCAGAGCTCAGCTCCTGTATTTTACCTTCCGTGGGTCCCCGGGGAGGGCTCCTGGCGGGGTGGGAGCTGGACGTGAGCAGCCTGGAGTTCCTGATGGCTGAGCTGTGCCCCTGAGCAGCCTGGCACTCCTGATCCTGATCCTGGGGCTGAGCTGTGCCCGTGAGCAGCCTGGCACTTCTGATCCCTGCCCTGGGGCTGAGCTGTGCCTGGGACAGGTTGTGCCTCGCAGGAATTCACGGGAGGGAAGGAAGGAATGGGAGCAGGAGCAGATCATGGCATGGGAGGTCTGGGGAGAGCACAGGGCATGGACATGGGCACACAAGGGCACTGCTGTCACTGCCCGAGGCTCAGGGAGCATCCAGCTAAAACTGAAGAAAGATGAGAAAATAATCACAAATAAACCTCTCTGTCCCAGGCAAGCAGCAAGGGCCGAGGTTGTCTTGCCCCTGAAGCTGCAGACAGATTTCTTTTTCCATTCTGATTTATTTTTTTCCATTGCTTTTCCTGCCCGGATGCACAGCATGTGATGGGTGTAGATCAGGGCAGGGAGGATCTTCCTAATCAAACCCACATTTCTCTGCACTGTCTGTGTCGTCTCACAGGGAATTCAGCCAAACCTCCACACCCGTGATGGTGCTGGTTGGAAGGTAGGATTTTCCCAAATGGAAAGGGAGGAAGGGAACCATTCCCTACCGCCCTGAGAGCTCCTTTCCCAGAAACCGAGGTCCCTTTGCGCTGGGAGCAGTGAGAGCCGAGCCAGGAGCCACAGAAGGGCTCTCATCCCAAAGGAAATGCCCTCCGTGGCACTCCCACTTTTCCATGCCCTCGATCCCGGCTGTTTCTCCCACGCCAGGCACGGGGGGGGTCACAGTCTGCTGCTTTATTTGGGGCTCTTCTCTCCTTACAGGTGACTTTGGTTATTTATAGCACGTCCTCAATCCCACAGCCTCCATCCTGGAGGTGCTGGGTGCCATCCACAGGCTGGGCCTGGAGCCTCCCAGCAGCCTCCCAGCAGCCTCCCAGCAGCATCTGGAGCCAGGAATCCCAGAGAGGCACAGGAGCCAAGATGGGAATGGGACACGAGCTGTGCACTGCCACTGGATGTCCTTGGCAAGGTGGCACGGTGCCCCTCTGCCACCTGCAGGGCTCAGGGACAGCAGGATGTGCCCTCGAAGGCCACGTGGGCTTTTCCTGGACCCCCAAAAAGGATGAGAAGTGGCAGCCAGGGCATAATTTCCCCCCCAGCCGCTGTGTGGGCCAGGCAGAGAAATCCTGGGCTGTCTGCTGCTCCCAGGCAGGGAAATCCTGGGCTGTCTCCTGTTCCCAGACCTATTTGTGTCCCCAGGAGGAGCTCCTGGGGCCGTGCTGGGCTCTGGAGTGACATTGTGGCCACCTTGGCCACTGCTGGCTCTGCCCCTTCCGTGTCCCCTGCTGCAGGCAGGGTTGGGAGGTTTCTGCCACCAAACCCTGGTTCAGAGGGAAGGAAGATGAAGGGAAGGGAAGATGAAGGTGCGGGAAGGTGCGGGAAGGTGCGGGAAGGTGCGGGAAGGTGCGGGAAGGTGCGGGAAGGGAAGGTGCGGGAAGGGAAGGGGCGGGAAGGGAAGG
>VZRF01001135.1:6348-18525 GCA_013396875.1 Vireo altiloquus | reverse complement strand
TCCTGGGCATGGGGAGGACCCTCGAGGGGGGAGCAGAGTGCAGAGCCCTCCTGGCTCCCGTGGCATCCCCACCCTTGTGGCTGTGTCCAGTTGGGGTGTCCTGGTGGCCGAGGGGGTGGTTGGAGGCTCGGGGCACTGCTGGGGTCACTGTCCCAGCTCCTGGGCAGCTATTCCTGGCCCTGGGACGGGGAGGGCGTGTGGGGGGAGGAAGGTGGGAGGAAGGTTCCGGGGCTCGTGGGAGCTGAGGGCTATTTTCGGCTGGGCTTCGTGACCTGCCAGGCCACCCTTGGCCAGTGTGTCACTGCCCCGTGCCAGGCTGCCCCTGACCCCGCAGCACGTGGCCCGGGGTGGCGTGGGACGGCTGCCACACGTCCTGCGAGGTTTGTCACAAGACCTCGGTGCCAGCTGCCATCTCCTGATGTCACCTCCCGCGGGAGGCTGGCAGTAAATGCCCTGGGAGTGCCCTGAGGAGGTGAACCCTGCCCCTGAGGTGGTTCCGTGTCACCCTGCAGAGGGTGACTAAGGCAAAGCCAGTCTGTGGGAACCAGAGGAGTCACTGCCACCCTGGTGTGCCAAAGGCTAGGAGCCTTGTGGCCTGTCCCTGCTCCCTGCTGGCCACCCCACGGAGTGACCCCAAAGGGAGCACCGGGAGCAGTCCCAGTGCCAACCCAGCCGTGGCACAGCTCCACGAGGGCTGGCACCCTGGCACGTCCCCCTCCAGTTCTATAAATGTCCCTGCCCTCTCGGGGCCGTGGCATCTCAAGTGACACCGGGCAGGGACGGGGGGGTCGCCTCTATTTTTATCCCCTGAATGGATCTGAGCTCGGGTCGGAGCTGGGCTCTCTGCCCCTGCCGAGGGCATCATGTTGTGCCGGGAGGGTTCTTCTGCGAGGCTCCTCGGATGGCTCCGTCCCCGCCGGGCGCTGGGGGACAGGTAGGATGGGCTTGGTCACCTCCCTGCTTCTCCTGCTGCACCTCCCTGCCCGGGGCTGCTCCCGAGGCTCTGCTGGGACATTCCCTGTGCGCTGTGCTACGGGAATGCTCAGGAACAGCAATCCCAGCTTTTAAAGTGGCAAAAGGAGTAGGAAAGGGGGGTGTGAGGTGTGATGCTGGGGTCTGGGGAGAATCCCGAACCCCCTGTGCAGCTGTGGGGAGAATCCCAAACCCCCGTGCGGCTGTGCTGGGGACTGGAGTGGGGTGGCATCTTCCCCCTCGCTGCTGCCAGGGCTGTGTTCCAGCACAGCCATCCCCATCCTGCTGAGCCTGCCAGAGGCTGGAATTTCCAGCTGGAAAGGAGTGAGGATGAAGGGAAGAAGTGGGAGGAAGGGCTGGGTGTACACACCTCACCCTGACCCATCCCTGCTCCCCTGCTGCAGGCATGGATAACTTCGAGTACAGCATCCAGCTGAACGACCGGGAATGGACTGAGTTCTTCCAGGCCTCCGAGGAGTGCAGCCTGGCGCCAGCCTCGCTGGCCACGGCCGAGGAGCAGAGCCTCAGTGACATTGAGCAAGGGGACGCCTCGGGACGGGACTGTCCCCGCAGCGAGCCGGGCAGCGAGCCAGCGGCTGGCACGGGCAGCCCTGCCCCACGTGGGGTGGCCGGTGACACTGCCCTGCGCTGGCCGCAGCGTGGGCACCTCTCCCTGCCGGAGCTGCTGGCGGGCAGCGAGGACGAAGAGGAGCCGGGCTCTGTCGGGAGGTTCCTGTGTGACAGCGGCCAGCCCGGGTGCCCCTCACCCGCTGCCATGCCCAGCGCCCAGAGGAGACAGCCACCACGGCCACCCGCGGCCACCGCGGCCGGTGGCACAGCCCAGGGCAGCCCTGGGCAGGACACGGAGAAAGGAGCAGCCGGAGAGCCCCCCGAGCCCCCCGGGCAGGGAGGGGAGGCAGGAGGGGGACGAGGAAGTGGCAGCGGCCTGGTGGCACAGCCGGGAGAGGTGGCACAGCCGGGAGAGGTGACACAGCCGAGAGAGGTGGCACAGCCGGGAGAGGTGACACGGCCAGGAGAGGTGACACAGCCGGGAGAGGTGGCACAGCCAGGAGAGGTGACACAGCCGGGAGAGGTGGCACAGCCTGGAGAGGTGACACAGTCACGAGAGGTGGCACAGCCAGAGGCTCCAGCTGCATCCCCGGAGGCATCGGCCTGGAAGAGCCCTGCCAGCGCTGTCCCCTCGGAGCCTGGCCTGCAGGGACCCCCGGGGGACCCCCCGAGCCCGGGGACAGTGCCCAGGGCGGCACAGGAGGAGGAGAGGGCAGGCACGGAGCCGAGCTCGCCCGGAGGATCCCCCAGCGTGGTGAGGCCCAAGGTGCCAGCGCAGGCCAGGAGGAGCCGCAGGCAGCGCGGGGCTGGCACCGCTGAGGGGGACAGGGAGCCAATGCCCCAGGGCTCCCCAGTGCCCCCTCGGAAGGGCAGGGGGAAGGAGAAGGCGGCCAAGGGAGCGCTGGCGAGAGTGGGCAGCGAGGAGGCCGTGGAGGGCAGGCAGTCAGTGCCAGGCCCTGGCACGGACAGCGGCGATGCCATGACTGCTGCCCCAAAGCCCAGGGGGAAGGAGCCGCAGTCCCCAGGGAAGGCAAAGACCCCCAAGCACCCCAAGGCAGGGCAGGCTGGTGGCTCGGGCGTACGTGACACTGTCCCAGTGGTCCCTGGTGACGGAGCTGCTCCAGGAGAGGCGTGCCAGGAGATGCCAGGGGAGCTGCTCCAGCCTGGGAGCGGGGCAGCGTTTGGAGGGAATGCTGCTGAGGGGGCTGGGCGGGAGCCTGCAGCTGAGATCCCTGGAATTCCTGCTGCCAAGATCCCTGGAATCCATGCNGGGCAGCGTTTGGAGGGAATGCTGCTGAGGGGGCTGGGCGGGAGCCTGCAGCTGAGATCCCTGGAATCCCTGCTGCTGAGATCCCTGGAATCCCTGCTGCTGAGATCCTCAAGGAGCCTGCAGCTGAGATCCCTGGAATTCCTGCTGCTGAGATCCCTGGAATCCCTGCTACCAAGATCCCTGGAATCCCTGCTGCTGAAATCCCTGGAATTCCTTCTGCCAAGATCCCTGGAATTCCTGTTGCTGAGATCTCCAGAAAACCTGCAGAGATCCCTGCAGTTCCTGCTGCTGAAATTCCCAGGAAACCCTCGNCTGCAGTTCCTGCTGCTGAAATTCCCAGGAAACCCTCGGAGATCCCTGCAGTTCCTGCAGCTGAGATTCCCAGGAAAGCCTCAGAGATCCCTGCAGTTCCTGCGGCTGGGATCCCCTGGGAGCCTGCAGCTGTGATTCCCAGGAAAACTGCAGCTGAAATCACTTGGGAGCCTGCAGCTGGGATCCCCAGGATTCCTCCAGTGGGGATCCCTTGGGAGCCTGGAGCAGGGATCCCCAGGAGCCCTGCGATCGAGATCCCCAGGATTCCTGCAGCGGAGATCCCCAGGATTCCTGCCATCGAGATCCAGTGCGAGCCCATGGCTGGGATCCCCACGATTCCCGGGGCTGGGGTCCCTTGGGGAGCTGCAGCTGACCCCCCCAGGGCTCTGACCCCTCCGTGCCGTGCCGAGGGAGCCTCTGCCAGCCCCAACTCCCTGGATGTGACCTGGCCCGAGATGTATGATTACCTGTTCTGTGATTCCCAGGAGGAGGAGGAGCTGGGGAGCTCCCTGGAGGGGAGGAAATCACCCTTGCAAAGGGAATTCTCCTGGCCTGAACTGTACGAGTACTTTTTCAATGAGCCAGAAGGAAGCAGGAAAAAAGGCAAAGCTAAAGACAGGAAAAGAAAGAAGTTTGGTGGTTTGGACCGCGCTGGGCTGCAAAGGGAAGATCCCAGCCCGGCTCCAGGCCAGGACACCGTGGTTATCCCAGTCCCTGACGTGTATGGACACTTCTTCCCAGAGGGAACCCGGAGCAGGATGGGCTGGAGAGGGATTTTCTCAATGGCTTCAGCCTCCGAGGTGAAGAAAGCCATGGGAGCTCTGAAATCCCTGCTGCAAAGGCAGATCCAGCAGGGAGGAGGCCAAGCCTCGACGTCCCAGGCGCTGGTGCCCAGAGCAGCTGGAGAGAAGCTGGCCCTGGTCCCGCTGGGAGGAGCCCAGGTGTGGCCAGGAGATGCAGAGACAGCCCTGGCACTGAGAGGTAAATCCCCTTGTCCCCTGTGCGGCCCTGGCTGTCCTTTGGGATGCTCCCTCTGTCCCCTCTGGCTCTCCCTCGGGACTCTCCCTGCCTCTGTCCACTGCTGGCCAGCTCCCGCAGTGCCCCGGGCATGAACTGGGCATTTGGGATTGTAAAACACACTCTGATCAGGAAAACTCCCTCCAGAGACCTCAGAGGTCACCTGGACACTGCCCCTTCCTGATGGCAGGAGAGAGAAATGGGAACAAAGGGAGAAGTTCTGCCCACGAACTAAACTTCCTTGGGGATTTATCTTTGAGCTTAAACGATGCTCAGAGCCTCAGAGTTTAATATTAAACCCAAACAATGAGGGAGCCATCCCAAAGGGAGCCTCAAAATCGAGCTTCCAGCCTGTTTGCGCGGAGAAAAACCCCTTTGGGGTGGTCACAGCTAATTAACAAGCCAGTTTTAATTAAAAAGCCTGATGGAATGAATAGGAACAAAAATAACCTGATCCTGAGATAGGCCTGCAGGTTTTTCCAGGCTGGAGCTGCAGTGGGGCAGGGAATGCTGAGCAGGAGGGGGTGGGATGGAGGGATGGGATGGGATGGGATGGGATGGGATGGGATGCAGGGAGGGAAGCTGAGCACTCAGGGATGTCCTCACCCCTGGAGGAGGCAGGGAGCCTGGATGGGATGCACAGAGGGATGCTGAGCTCTGTCCCAGAGCTGGGTGTGCCTGGGGACACCGGTGACACGAAGGGGACCTTTCCTGAGCCCCCAGGAATTGCTCTGTCCCAAATCCGCTCCCCAGAGCCAATTCCAGCCACCACAGAGAGCTGAGAAGATCCTCAGGGAGGTGGTGGAGGCAGCCTGGGGTGGTTTGAACAAACATTTCCCTGGGGTTTTTAGCAGAGTGTGAGACCTAGAGGGACAATTAACGTGCCTCTGTCCTTTGGGAAGGCACCTGAGCCCAGCCCTGTGAGTTCGGTGCCAAAACACCTTCGGGGAGGATTCCCTGGCAGCATCAGGGATTCTGGGACCCAGAGGGATGGGAGGCAGGTGGGGGAGGTGGCACGAAGCCCCCAGACCTTGTGCTGCTCTCGTGGCAGGAGCAGCAGAGGACCCGCGGGTGCTGAGCCACAAGGACATGTGCCTCGTGTTCTGCGCCTTCGCCTCCTGGGCCGTCAAGACATCTGACCTGCAGGCTCCGGATGCCTGGAAGACCAGTACGTCCAGTGCCCGCCTGGGGAGGGCTGGGAGGGCTCTGTGGGACACTTGGCAGCCAGAAAAGCAGGGATATTTATACCTGCAGCTGCCTGTGGGGAAGTGCAGAGTTCTGCCGCTTTTCCAAAGCGCTTTCCACGCTTTTCTGCATCCTCTGCTCCTCATTCCTGCTCGCTTCCTTTGTGCTGCTGCTGGCTGGAGCTGAGCTGTGTCCATGGCCTCGGTTCTGCTCCATCCAGCCCCTGACAGGGATCAGTTTGTCAGGAGTTCCTTGAGGTCAGTGCTGTCAGGACCTGGAGGGAGCAGGTTGAGCTTCCCTCATCCCAGCTGGAACAGAATTCCTGTGTTTGATGTGCTCGGAAGGTTTCATCTTCCCCTCAAGCCCAGCTTGGCTGAGGCACCATCCTGCTGCTCTGGGTCCTGCAGTTCCTCGCAGGAGATCTGTGGGGTCCTCTCCTCTCCAAACACTGGGGAGACCCAAATTCCCTGGATCCCCTGGAGTGGGGATGGCTGGATGAGCAGGGAACGGCTGCAGGCAGAGCAGCATCCCCAATTCCTGCCCTGGATGCTGCAGGTCCGGCCCTGGAGAAGGGGAAGGACCTCCATCCCTCCTTCCATGGGAAGAAATGCCGGGATGGAGGCTTCCTGCTGCTTTTCCAGGCGAGGAATGTTCCCTGCTAAGGTCACCAGGAAGCTGACACCAGGGCTGGGAATAGCTGCTGAGCTAAGGCTGCTCGGTGCCATCATCACAAGCAGCTCTTGGCCTGCTCCTCCTGGGCTGCTGAGTTTGGGATGGAGGACGTGGGAAAGGTGTGGAAAGCAGGATCCGCTCCTCGTGCCCCGGGATGGAATAACCTGGGGAGGAGGAGGAGGAGGAGGGAGGCAGGAGCAGTTCCACACCCCGCAGCAGCCATTCTCTCTGGGCATTCTAATAATCTCATTTGGGCTTCTAAAAGGTTGAATTTCTCTCTTTATGTCCCTCATAAATCAAAATCCGGTCTGAATTTAAAGTGGGAAGTCCAAAGGCACAGCTTGGATTCCTGGTTTTTTTTGGGAATTGAGGGAATTTAACATCTCTTATAGACCAAATCAGAAACATTTGAGTGCAAGCACAGAGCAGAGCTCAATTTGCCTGGAATCCCCATTAGTTATTTCTTATGTCCCTACATTTTTTGATTCGAGATTTTGGATATTTCCTGCTTTTGGCTGGGACCAGAAAATCCACAGAAAATCCCCAAAATGGGATTTTCCTTGGCGTCCTCCTGGTTTAAACAGAAGCAGGAAACAGAGGTGCTGTCCTGAAGCCCTCTTGGTGAGATTATCTACTGCATCTTCCTCATCCAGGATCAAATCTCCACCTGAACCTGTGATTCCACCCTATCCATGAAATCCCCATCTGGATCTGTGAATCCAACGCTGCACGCTGAGCGTTTCCCCTAAAAACAGCCATTTTTTATGGAATTACTCTGTCTCCATGTACCCAAACCCCAGGGCTGGATGTGGTTTGGCTGTGAGCAGCTGGGAATGAATTCCCTGCGTTGGGAATGAAAAGCAAAGGCAGGGAAAAATGAAATGAAAGAATGAAAAGAAAATGAAAGAAAGAAAAAAAAAATGAAAAGAAAGGGCTTGGGAAGGGGTGAGGGGTGACCATGACCCTCCTGGGGGTCACCCTGAGCGGGGAGGGAGCTCCAGGAGGTTTGGGAGCAGCACCCGGAGTCACCGTGGGGATGTGTTGGGCTCTTTTCCAGTGTTCCTGGCGAGTTTCGGGACCCTCTCGGCCATTCGCTACTTCCGACGGCAGGTCAGGGAAGGGCACCCCCGGACTTAACCCCTGCCCCGCCGGAGCCGCTGCCCGAGGCAGGCAGGCAGGGGCTGGGACTTGGTTCTCGGGCGCTGGGAGAAGCCTGGAGGCAGCAGCGAAGCTCCTCCAGCCCCATCCCCAGGGACAGGACGGCGCAGGGAGCCTGCCGGGAACTGACGGTAGGACAGGACAGGGGATGAAGGCTCTGCCCTTCCCTCCTGCCCTGCCCTGGGACTGCCCGGGGGCTGCTCAGGGCACTGCTGGTCACTCCTCCCTGCCCACCTGGAGGCACAGGAAGGCGCTGAGGTGGCAGCGAGAGAAAGCAGAGGGAGATGCTTCATCCCGAGAAAAGCTGGGATATCCGCGAAGGAGAGCTTTGGGAAGAGTTTGGCTAAGCCTGGACTGGGCAGCAGCTCCAGGGGATGGAGAGACATCCCTTGGCAGAGCCCAGCGCTGCCATGAGCGGTGTGGTCGCTCCAGGAGGACTCATCCTCTGGGATTTCGCTCCGAGAAGCCCCAGCTCGGCTCATCCTCTTGGATTTCGCTCCAAGAAGCCCCAGCTCGGTGCAGCAGCCCTGCGATAAGGTTTCTGTCGCACGCAGCCCTGGCAGGCAGAGCCACGGACGGACCGGTCCCTGTGGGGACACAGGGGTCACGCAGGGGCAAGGGGCGGCCAGGGAGGGTGGGAAGGGCAGCAGGGAAAGGGCTGAGCTCAGGGAAGTCTCAGGGAAGAGGACAGGAGGATGTCGGAGAGGAGGGAGGAGCGCACGGACAGGTCTGGCTGTGCCAATCAGCAGGGAAAGGGTCTGGATGTTTGATTTATTCCCTCGTGTGCCTCCCATCCTAAAGAGGCAAAGTTTGTCTGGGGGAGATGTGGGGTGGGAGGAATGTGGAACCTGTGGGGCTGCAGAAGGGCTCGAGGAGGCCGCAAATGGAACGTGGGGGGAAAAATGAGAAGGAAATGGTTCATTCTCCCCCTCTCCCCTGTGCCTCCCGCACCGCTCCAGGGCATTATCCAGGAGGATTTTTCCTTCCCTCACCAGCCTGGTAAAGGCACCAGTGTGGCATTGAGCACTCAGAGGCTCTGAGGGCAGTGATCAGCCCAGAGCTGCGGCGTGGAGCTGCTGTGAGCTCTGCAGGAGCTCCGTGCTGGGGTTTGTCCCGAAAGCACAGAGGGGAGCTTTCCTTCCTTGTGCTGGAGTGCCCTGAACCTTTAATTAATTTAATTAACACCTTTAATTAATGTGGGGGTGGGCTGGAGGCCGTGGTGTCGCTGATATGGGAGTTAGATGTGGACAGGCTCTGTGTGCACCCCCTGAGAGGAGTTCTGTGAGGAGGGGAACGGATGGAATGTGCTGGAAGCTTCTAATAAAGTTCTGTCTCATTTACTACCTCTGTGTCCATCGCTGTGTCCGCGGGGAGCAGCTAAAGGAGTTTTAAAGGAGGATAAATCAATGCTGTGTGTGTGTGGAGGCAGAAGTGCAGGAGCTGATCCAGGTGTGGATCCCTGGGCTGTGTCCCTGTCCTTGGCTTGTCACATGTCACCAGCAGCCTGCTCCAGACATCCCTCCTGCCTCAGGAGC
Source organism: Vireo altiloquus (assembly GCA_013396875.1). Lineage (NCBI taxonomy): Eukaryota > Metazoa > Chordata > Aves > Passeriformes > Vireonidae > Vireo > Vireo altiloquus. The sequence continues at coordinate 9,834 of VZRF01001135.1, read as the reverse complement.
CCTGGGCTGCTCCCCAGGCAGCTCCTCTGAGCAGAGCAGCGAGCATGAAGAGTGCCCAGGAGCTCAGCCTCCATCCCCTCCCTGCTCCTGCATCCCTCTGGATGCTGCATCCCGGAAATCCCAGCAGTGCATCCTCAAAAAAATCCTTCACCGGGGAAAGCTGAAATATTCCATGTGAAACTCTCTGTGCTGGGTGGGAACAGCAGCCTGGGTGGGAGATGGGAACAGCTGGAAGATCTGGGAATTTCANATCCTTCACCGGGGAAAGCTGAAACATTCCATGTGGAACTCTGCTGGGTGGGAGATGGGAACAGCAGCAGGAACTGGGAATTTCGCTGTCCTGGGATTTCCTGGGAGGATGTCCCAGGGAGCTGAGAGCAGCAGGAATTGTTGGCAGCTCCCACTGGGAGCCTCTGCCACGCTCAGTGGGCAGCAGTGCCCTTCCAGCAGCCTGAAATGTTAATGTTTGCTTTATTCTCTGACCTTTCCAGCTCTCTCCTCTGCCTCACAGCAAGGCCAGAGCCCACAGAGAGCTGCTGGTCACATCCCTGGAGCTGGGAAAGGAGGGAGGGATCCTTCCCAAACTCCAGCTCGGCTCCCCGAGCAATGCCCAAACCTTAAATATCTGCAGAAAAATAATAAAAATACCAGAACAGGCTGATTCTTGCTACACCAAGATTCTTTCTCCAGCTCCCAAAGCCAAAGGAGCAGGTTACAAGCTCCACTTCCTATTGATTTTTTTTTTTTAAATTTTCTGTTTATTCTTTGAGGAAAAAAAAAGTTTGGAATTGTGACTTGAAAATCAGAGAGCAATCCAACATTCCTGCTGCAGCCAGGGTGAAGGATGGGCTCAGTGGTTGGGATTTAAGAGGTTTTTGTGTGGTTGAAGGTACTGATTTCTATTTTAGTGCAGCCTGCACAGATCTGGGGCTGCTCTAAATAAACCAATTTTTAAATCCTGAGTCTGCTGAGGAAGGTCTTGGAGGAAAAGCAAGAGATTTTGTCTCTTGGGGGAGATTTCACAGCCACAAATGCACCTGGATCAGCATCTGAGTAGGGAAAACCAAACCCTGGGGAGGCTTTGGTCAAGGTTTAAGGGTTTGCAGGAGTCTGGAAATCCTCTGCCCAGAGTCCTCAGGGCAGCAGTGATGGGCAAAAATCCACCTCCATCCGAGCAGAAGGTGGCAAAGAGAGGGAAAATTTCCCAGGGGATGTGCACTGGAATCGTCCAATCTCTTAGAAACCCAGGAGGGAACTTTAATCTCAGCAGAAGAGGCTCTTCCCCTTTGACCACTGCAGGAATTGCAGCTCAGTTCAGAGACGAAGCTGACCACGTTCAAAGTGTTCACAGGAGCTCAGGGGCGTGGAGACCTCCCAGCACATCTGAGACCTCCCCTGGCACGGTTTAGTTCAGAATAAATAGTTCGTTTGGGGGTTATCAGGTAAAAATCCTCCCCAAAACAGAGCGAACCTGACAGAAAACAGCACCAAGACCCAAACCCACACACTCCTGAAGGCGCCCAGGGGACTGAACTGAACGACAGCCACAGCCAGAAAATTAAACAGCTCTTCAACTCGGCCACATTTACATTTAAATACACAGAACCCACTCGGAATTTACATGTAAACTTTGCTGGATACCTCCTGGGAAAAAAAACAAACAAAAAAGAACCTACAACGAGAGACATTCAAGTACAAAGAGCTCCTGGATTGTTGTGGTCGCACCAGAGAAAGAACCAAAGCAGAGGCTTTGGAACCAGAGAAAGAACCAAAGCAGAGGCTTTGGAACCAGAGAAAGAACCAAAGCAGAGGCTTTGTCCTGTGTTTGATTTGCAGCCCCTCCAGGGAACAAAGGTTAAGGATTTGGAGCCCCAGGTGAAAACATTTGGATTTGCTGCTGACCTTCCCAAGGATCTGGGCTAAGAGGCTGGAAAATAACAACCCTGAGGCTCTGTCCCTTGTTTGTGTCCTGTCCTGGCTCTGGAGGGGCCCAGAGGGACATCTTTGAGGACTCTGGTCACTGCTCTGGTCACTGCTTTGGCTCTCCTGGAGTTTCTCCCGTGGGGAATTTCCTCCCCTCCTTGCCTGGACAGGCAGCGTTTGGTGTGAGCGCAGGGATGGTTCAGGGCTGGGAGGAAAAGAGGAGTTCCCTGAGGGGAATTTGGGATTTTTTCTGCAGGGAATGCCTCAGAGAACACAGCTCATGGGCGTTTTGCTGGCTCTGCCTGCCCAGGGGTCAGGCTGAGCTGTGGCAGGTTTGGAACCAGCACTGGCAGGAAGGAACTGGTCACTGATGAAGTGGAAAGAAAATCCCACTGTGCTCGGATCTGGTTGGGGTTTTTTCCTCCATCTCCTGTCTGATCACCCTGATTGAGGAGAAGCCTGTAAGCACAACCATTGCTGCCAGCCCTGGGTGCCAGGAGAGGACACCTCTGCCACCAGAGCTCCCTGGAGGAAGCTTTGGCTGTTCCCAGGGCACTGCCTGAGGGCTCTGCTGCAAATAATCAAACCAATCCAGGCACCTTTTTGACTTTTGAGTGTCCAACACCGAGTCCCTTTCACCTGAGGGAGCCTGACCCTTTTTATCCCTGGATTTTTGGGGGGCAAAGCTGTTCTCCCCTGGGCACAGCGCTGCTCCTCCAGCCCCACAGAGGCTGCCAGGCTCTGCCCCCTCCTCAGATTTGGGGCAGGAATTGGACCCCTGGACCCGCCAGGGGAGCAGAGCAGGGCTCTTCCCTTCATCCCAGAGGGAATCCCGGTGGGAGAGGAGCCCAGGGAGGATTTTCGGTGCCTGGAGCAGCTCTCAGACGTGGTAAATGTTTGGGGCAGGGCTCGGGGAGCTGCAGGGGCTGCCCAGCTCCTTCTCCTCCGCTTCCCACAGGTTGTCGTAGCTGAAGTCGCTCTGGAAGCTCTGCAGCTCGGCGTAGTCGTGGAGGGATGAGGAGTCCTGGCAGGGCCAGCAGGCATCGGCCACGGCGTGCTCGGGGGAGCCACCGCTGCCATCTGCGGGGAACGGGGAGGGAATGGGGAGGAAACGGGGAGGAAACGGCGAAAAAATGGGGGGAAAAGGGATCAGGGCTGGCTGCTCCTCGGCCAGGGGAGCAAAATCCCAGCCCAGGTGAGGGCAGAGCAGGAGGAGCAAGGGACAAACCCCAGGGTGACAGGGGAAGCGGGAGGAAACGGGGAGGAAACGGCGAAAAAATGGGGGGAAAAGGGATCAGGGCTGGCTGCTCCTCGGCCAGGGGAGCAAAATCCCAGCCCAGGTGAGGGCAGAGCAGGAGGAGCAAGGGACAAACCCCAGGGTGACAGGGGAAGCCAGGGCAGGGACACGGGGCAGGTGGCACAGGGCAGGTGGCACAGGGCAGGTGACACAGAGCAGGTGGCACGGGCAGGTGGCATGGGGCAGGTGACACGGGGCAGGTGACACGGGGCAGGTGGCATGGGACAGGGGACACAGGGCAGGTGACAGAGGGCAGGTGACAGGGG
>VZRF01001132.1:648381-849516 GCA_013396875.1 Vireo altiloquus | reverse complement strand
TTACCCCTTTGAACACACTGCTGATTGTCTGGGCACAAAGAGGGTTCTTACAGTTTAGAAGTAAGTCAAACAATACATTTAGTAGCTTCTGTTGCACCATCCCATCTGACACAGTTGCAAAGAATGGCTTAGTAATCTACAAAAGGGAAAAAAAAAGGATGCAGAGAGGTTTAGTTTAAGAGGGTAACAAAATCACAAAGTGTGGAATTAGTCTATGTTGGATTCTGTATGACACACCCCACCATGCAGTATTGCAAAAATTTGCATATTAACCACGTATTTGTATACATCCAGGAATCTCAAAGATGTAAATCACATGCATGGGAAATATCCAAGAGACAAACTGATTCCCGAAATTTTTAATACAATTTGACTGGTGTGGGGAACAAACTTGCTGTTGCCAGCCTTTGGGAAGTACATACCAACACCCGGCTAATATAGGCCTGAATTTGTAGCCTCCTTCAAATGAAACTATTTCTCACTTGTTGTATTTTGTTGACAATTTTTCCCCAGAAGAGAAACATTTAAGCAAAGCTCTTGCCTGACTGATAAAACCCTAAAACCTGTGGAACAGTAGTATCTGATTCGACAGGAATTCATCTGCGTGCAAATACAGTATTTCTATTTTGTGCTCTTCAAAAGGCAAAGAATAAAGCAAGCAGCCATTTCTCCTTCCGGTAATTTTAAGAGTTCAAGTTTTGCAGGCTGTTTAGATGTTTCAAAGACACTATGGAGACACTGAAAACTTGTATGAAAAGAAAGGCTGAAAGCTATGGACTCCTTCCCACAGAAGGAGCCCTTGTAAATCCAATCCTAAGCACTGCAAGCTGCTTTAAGCATAAAAAGAAATGAAAGGTCTTTGATAAAGCCATACCTGCCCAAGTGCTGTGATCTGAAAGGGTGGAATTTCTTCATATATTTTCTTGGCAGCATGCAGACTTTTGATAAATAAATCCAGACTCTGCTGATTCTTGCACAGGAGGGCTGCTGAATATTCATTAAACTTTCCAAGGATTAGATGCAGGAGAATAACTTCATCTTTCAACATTGCCTCAGGTTTGTTAAAGACCTTCTCTAGCAAACGGTCTAGTGCAGGCAAGAGGTGAGAGAGAACCATCTGCAAACAGAGAAAATGTGTAACAGAAGTTTTTATCTATTCTCAATTTGACAACTTTCCAGTAGCACAGCTTCCTTTTACTGCAGCATCCCCTCTCTCACAACACACTGCACACAGTATTTTAGGCAACAGCTGTTCAACTGGAAAAATACAAGACATAATGTGTAATTACCCCAAGTACTTGCTCACCTGCTCCTTAGCTACTCCCCTTTGCAGAGCAGTATTTCATATTTTCAAAGTACAGTAACAGGGTAATTTTCCCACCAATTTATGACTGCTGTTTTCCACAAAACCCAAATGTGAGGCAAAACCACTCACCCCCTCTTATGCAGCTCACAATCTTTTCAAGACACATAGAACTGAATGGAGCATAAAAATTCTATTTTAATTCATTTTTTGAACTTTGAAGTTATATATTTTCCATCACTTGGAGAATTCTGAATATGCTAGATAAGAGTAGGTCTATATATAAAAAAATTTCACATTATAATAATACTTAATACCTTGCTATTCTGTACAGAACTTTATGTTCACTGATACCTAACCAAGGTAATATATTTCTTCTGTAACAATCTCTTCTGAAACAGGTCTTTTTTAGTAATATCAAGGGGGTTTCCTTAAAAATTCCAATGCAAAATCCTGCAGCCACTACATTCCTGGAAAGAGCATGCAGATGTTTTATGTTTCATTAAATCATACTTTGCTGTTTTACTGCATATTATTGGAGGTGTCAATACCTAATAATCTAATGCATTATGGAATTATTTAACAGCATTATTATTAAATGAAATTTGATTTCAGTATTTCACTCAAGTGCAGAACCCATAAACAACTCAAAAGGCATCACTTACTTCACCATGGATATCATGAAGAATTTTCATTAAGTTTCTTGCAATGTAGGATGGGAAAATAGGGCTCTGTACACAGTCAAGTATGTTTTCCAAAGCTTCCAGCAATTTTTTCTTCTGGGATTTCTGTTTTGGTTGTGTCTCAAGCTCCTCAAATAGAGTTTCCATAATCTAGTTCATTAATAAAGTGAAAATTAAGTTATTTTCCTGCAATAAAAATGCCTTAAAACAACATCTGATGCTTTCATAACAATGCAATCCAGACAGAAGCAGAGTTCTTCATCTGGAAATAAACCACCGTTAATGCCTCTTAGGTTCTTAGCTCTCTGGATGTAATAAATCACTTGAATGTTTTTATAGTTTATAAAAAAATCATAAATCAGTCTACTATAGAATATAAAGACAATTAACTTTCCTGCTTAACTTGATTTCTTTTCTATAAGTTAGAAGCTCACAGCAGCAGACAAACTTGTATTAATGTACACCTTAGTAAGAAAAATACCTGTGCTACGTATGTAGGGTCAGATACAATCTCTTCTGTCTTTTGCTCCAAATGCTGAAGGACAGGATGAAACAGAGACTCCCTTACTCCTCTCAAGGAATGGAGGCAGTTGAGAGCAGCCCTTCGAACTTCACTCACAGGACTACCCAAGTTAATCAGCAAAGATATTACCACTGCAAAAAGAATGAGTGAAGGAAGGAGGAAAAGAACAGAGTAAAATGAGTGGTGAAAATTTCACTGTAGCTGTCTCTAAAGAGGCATGAACATTACTTTGGAATTAAGAAGTCATTTCTTTTCACTGTAAGCCTCTAGGGTACACAAAACCAACATGAGTCTCACAGATTCATGACTCTGAACTTCATCGCAGTCCTTACACTCATGTTTAAGCTCAGAGTTCATACACTGCTACTGACTGTCACACTGTCACTGCACAGACAGTAATGTCCTGTAAATGACTTCTTCAGCACAGCACTGTGCTCCTTCAACACTTCTAAAATTTAAAAAGAAGTGGCTTCACTTACTTCAAGCTTGGACTACTAACTGCAGCAGTGGATCAGCAAGAGAGCTGGCTCAGCCCAGCACAGCTAAACATAAACAACCACAGACACCCTTCACGGTATAAAATATAGTAAAACTGCACAAAATTAAAAAGTACTGTGATTGAGTTCTAAGATGAGAGACAGATAGATAGACATTGTTTACCTGGAGATGACGGTGACAGAAGTTGTTTTTTTTTCTGGTTTGTTTGTGATTCAAGCAGTGCATAGCCAATATACAGAGCCTGAGTCTGTAGCATTGCACTGACTTCATAGTTTAGTTGATTTGAAAGGTTATAACTGTAAGTCCATAAGATGGAAAGGAATTTGAAGAGAATATCTGAATCTTTTAGATGTACCTTAAATTTAACACAATGGGAAAAAAAAAAGAAAAAAGAGAGAAGTACTTTTTTTATTTATTTGGCAAACTACTACTGAAAACATTTGATAAACCACCCCATCCACTTCAAAGGAGTACACCAAAAGAGAACCTTGTCTCAGAAAAATGGAGAAACAGTGTCTTTTGGGAAGAAAAAGTCATTGAGATATATGTTTCATGTATCTGCAAGTCCAGATGTTACTTAAATATGCACACGAAAAATCATGAGATGATGTAATAAGTAAATACAAAATTTCTCCTAGAAATTTTCCTTTCAGTTTCGATATTTAAACACTAACAGATTCTACAAAGAAACCCTTTTTCTTGCTACCAGATAGAACCAAAACATTTAGCTCAAAATTTAGGGTCTTGACCTTGTCATGCAAATCGGTGTTATGTTTTCACCTTGGCCTCAACTGGTACATTTGTGTTTTGGGATTTTTTTGTAACTTTAGTTTTTCATTATTACATTTAATTAGGGTTAAGTAACCCAGCTGAAGCTTATGCTTCCATCTCCTCACAGTACTTGAATGCCACAAGCATTGTGACCTGTTGACCATTTTTTCTCTGTTTTCCTTAATATTAACGTAACTGTGTAATAGTTGATGACTCGCAATTCAGAGCAACAGATGCAAAAATAATACCTTAAATAAGAGATTCATCAGTGCTCTGTACTGAAGAGCATTGTTTCCCTCACTAGCTCCGCTGACGAGCAGGTCAAACAGACCCAAAAGGAGGTGCAGGTAGTCTTGGCTATCTTGATTCAGAGATTCAGGATTCCACCAAGATTGCTCTAAAAAATACAGGTTACAATTAAGACTCAGCAGGTGCACAGGAACACGCTCAGAAACCAGAAGAAAACACACATCTCTAGTTAAAATAAGACAATACATTTGGTTGATTTCATGTTCACAAGTAAGTAATCCTTACAGATCTCAATGACAAAGGAGAAGGTTAGGGAAGCAACATTTCCTTGAATCCAACAACTTCCGAAGGGAAAAAAAAAATTAACTTTCCTTCTTCACGGATGTAAGGGAGGCAAAATATTAACACTTACCTTTTGAAAAGGACAGAGGAGGTTTTAGGCCATTAATGAAGTTTTTCAATAAGAACAGGACCATAGCTGACTCCTCCGCCTGAGCAGTCTCATCACCATTGAGCTTTTCTACATAGGCACTGAACAAGTCCTTAGGCAACAAAGTTTCCTCTACTGTTTCAAAAGACCAATTTAGGGGAGTTTCCTGTGAATGAAAATTTATTTTAATGTACTCTGTCACAATTCCTGCAACAGAAAACAGAAATTTAGCACTAAAATTCAGCAACATTTAATTTCCAACCTCCAAAGAGGTATCCTTATGGAGTGAATTACATTTCTGATTTTACACTGAAACTTGCACCTGCAGTTTTAAAGCCTATGCCAGCTCTTTCTACCATAATTACAGTGTACATAAATGTGGTAAAAGACCTCATAAATTTTACCTCAAATAAATGAGGAAGAGTAAAATACCAACCTCTCTAAACTACCTCTTAAAAGGGATTGACAACTGCAGCATTTTTCAACATTCAGCTTAACACTTCCATCTAGCTCTGTTCTAGAAAAATAATCTGTATCTTTCAGATACTTGCATATACAAAAAATCAGATCAGAATAAATAATTACCATGTGTCACTATGTGCATGTGTGAGGGGATGTTCACACAGAAACACAACCCTGCTCACATGGGTTTCTTACACACAGAAAAAATCTACAGCTGCTTCTCAACAAAATAAGTCAAGAAAATTCCAATGGAAACACACATAAAACATATCTTAGTATTTCCTTTTTTCCCCTACTGAATGAACCAGCAAATATTGACTCAACAACTAAACCCCTCAATATCCCTAAGCCTAAACCATGACATCATGTGACAACACAGGACAACTGGCAGAAACACAACAAATTTTGTGCCATGCCCACAGCACCAAAACAATGTATCAGTTGGTGAGATGCTAGCCTAAAGCTTTGGAGTTCTTAATTTGTTAATGTAGACTCACAGGAGTGGTAAAACATTAGAGTAATTCTTAATGGCACTATTGCCAAGTGCGTGTTTTCGTTCTGAGAAGAAATGAAGGCGAGATTTTTCAGTCCTTCTCAAAGTTTCTGAACCTGGCCTTCAATAAAAGCAATTAAAAAATAAAATTAAAAAAACCCCTTCTTTGTATTGTTTTTCAATACCAAGAAAATGCCCTCTCCACACTGTTTACATCTTACCTCTGCAGGTTCACAAGTTCTGAGATTTTTAATTTTTTTGTCCAAGAAGCGGAACACTCTGATAGCCACTGGAAAATAATTTTCCTTCATCTGTGTATTGCAGCAGCACTGAACAAGCACTGAACCAATTATATGAGTAGCTACTTTCTGTCTCACACTGTCAGATTCTGTTTCAGCAACGAGTATCAGGTCATCAACCTTAGAAAAAGCAGAAAAGGAGAAAAAGGAGGACAACAAAAGTCAGTATGACAGCAGCACTTCACCATGACCTTAAACTGAACATGTAAATGAAAAATGCTGTAATACTGTTTACGTTTTATCATAGGAAAAAAGTTACTGTCTGTTGTAATGGTACTCTTTGAAACCTTGCCATGCACAAACATCAGTTTCTATGAACAACCCACAGGTATACTTGCTTATTCTCTAGAATTTTTTTTTCAGGAAACTAAAAATTCCTTGAATTTAGATACACTCATCATTTGTCTAAATAAGTAATAACTTCACTTATTTTCCTTATGTTAAGGAAGACATTGGTTTTCTCTGAATGGTATTGTGGTTTACTATTTTATATATATTTTTATATATATATATACACACATATATATATAAAAATGGTATATAAATACATACATATCTATTAAAATTAATACATATAATTTTATATACACACACAAATACATATACATATATTTACGTAGCAGCTTGATGATTGCTTACTAGTGCCTAGAGCAGCCATGAAAAGTTCTTCTATATCACATTTGCTCAATTACAGTCACCACCCAAAAAGTAAAACTTCTTAAGGTCAGGGTAACATGGTACACGCACCGTTTGCAGTAGTAAGGAAGGGTGCCCTGAAGTCAAGTTTCCAGAAAGCAGAAGAATAATTTTCTCATTGGCCACTCCAACCAACTCTGCAGACTTGGTAGATTTAATTGCCTCTTCAAGAGCTACTCCAAGGGAAAAAGAGAAGTCAGATAATCTAGGTACAAAAACGACATATTAACACACTGGTGGCTCATTAATATTGAGAATCAGTCACAAACATACTAAACAACTTCTACCTCTTTTCTAAGAGGTTTTTTAAGAAATGCATTCACAGTTACAGCATGACAGCCTGTTAGTGACAGCCAGTCTCCTTCAATATGTGTTTAGGTTCAATAAAAGTGAGGTCCTAACTTGCCACAATTTTTCTCTTATCAAGTTAGTTACAAGAAATGCTTTACCTTCTGGCCAGCCTTTCAGTAAAGGGTGTAAAGAGCAGAGATCAGACTCTGACAAACAAACAGCCATTTTCCAATCTGAAGATTTGGAATTTGCATTAGTGATTATCATAAAAGGTAACAACTGCATTACTGCTTCATCTAGCAGTTCTTTCTTCTCTTTCAAAATTTCCTCTTGGCTTAAAATTTTTACTGCTTGCTCCAAAACCTTGTACCTGAAAGAGAACAAATCACGCTGAAAATACATTATTCAAACACGTCGGCAACATTTCTTTAATCTGTTCTCTATTCTCCATACTGATTTTTCTGTATCTAAAGAGGACCAAGAACAAATATGGAATTCATGGGAAATGGTATGCAAATAATTGAACATCTCTCCTGTAACTCAGCATAGGAATAGCATCACAAAAAGCATTTTCAGAGAAACACTATTAAACTATTCTTTATAGTTACCTCTAAAAACTTAATTCATACAGAAAGAATGTAGACTGAAAAAAAAACACAAACATACCACTTTCCATCCTTTGAAAGATCAGCTTTCTGGAAAATGTACAAAAGACTTGATACTATGACTTCTGGATTGACTTGTTTCCTGAAAGTCTGAATCATAATTAAGGAAATAAAGGAAAATGAATGAAAGTACAATAATATACAAAACAATTTACTACATCATAATTCAAAATGCATCTGCTATACCAAGTGGAAATTAACTGCATCACTAACTGCATTTCTACTGATCTTCACGTAATGAAAATATTATCAGGTCAAAAGAAGTAATAAGGCTGCCCTGTTGATAGCCTAAGTATGGAGAATTTATTGATTGTGGAAATATTTGGTAAAATTGATAAATGATATGCAAACCACTTTTTAATTAAATAAGAATTGCTTTTACTTTACATTGCATCTGGATCACAAGAATTTAAGGCACATTAACAAAAGATACTAAAGTTTAAAGGAGCACTCACGTGCTTCTATTCCTATTTATTACTGATCGAGAATGAATGAACAGACAAGACCAATTCCACTACTGCTAATAATATTCTCCACTACTACTAGCAGAAGCCATAAAGACAGACTGTTAGTCTAGCTGGAAACTATCAGTACAATGCACACCAGAGTCCTATCCAATAAACCTGAGCTGGAGCTCAGGACTTTGCCACTATCAACTGACCAAATGACTCGCATACGGAAAAACTCGACCGAGCACCTCTCACTAATGTCTTGTGACTGCATCACTTTCCATCCAAAAGACAGACAGCACGGCTTGTCTTTTTATATAAAAATGTACAGAATAAGCAGGAAGCACACCTCAAATAATAATCAAATATTTAAGTATGCTTTACATTAAAAAAAAAAAAAAAGGAAAAGCAAAATCAATAAATTCGGTTTAATTGCCAACACTTTGGGAAGGATCAAGAAGCAGGGATTTGGGAAATTGCAAGACAGCAAACAACACAAGCCTCCTAAATTTGTGCTGCTTTATCCTGTTGAAGGATAAAAGCGATGCAATAAGGACACAAGGACAAAAAGGACAACTACACAGAATACATTCCAGACACACACATATTCAACACCAGGTAAAATCTCACATGCCTAATGACAAACTTACCTCCAAAGAACTGAGAGCAGACATAACAACATCTCTGTTGTCATCCTTGAGCCGTCCAAAAATTGCTTCTTCTATGAAAGCCCGATCAAAGCCTTCCTGAAAAAATAAAGAAAAACAGAGTCAAAGGGAAAAAACCTCATTTGTCAGTAGAACAGTTTACAGGCTTTTAATGAAATATCTGAATTCTAGTGTAAGAGAAGTGGTAATATCATCTAATTTAAACTGCACAGGTAGACTTAACTTTCAACAACAAAAGAGAGAAAACTAGAAATACTCATTAGCTTGGATTTTATCTTAGAATGCAAGCATCTTAACAAACAAGAACTATATCCAGTCTCCACAATATGGGGAAATGGTGACAGAAGCCTACTGAAAACACAATGAAAAGCAGTAAGGATGACATAGGCACAGTTTAACACACACTCATCTTCAACCGGTAAGGCAAAAAGCTTTTTGCAGACATTCTATGTTAAGTTGGTTCTGTAAGTGAGAGATTCAGGCACAAACCTCTGAAGTTTCAATAACATCTTTCAAATGCTGAAGAGCCAGGACCCGCACAGCAGGCTGAGGATGATTCAAACTCAGCAGAAGGGAGGTATCAGAGTCTTCCAGAAACTGAAATACAGATTTCACAGTGACCCCATTGCACGTTAAAAATACTTTAAATACACATAAGGATAATGGGAGACATTCTTATAACATTTTTTTGTACCAGAAGAAAACCTGCATAATCCAGACCTAGAAAGCTAAAACTACAGTACAATGATGTTGTACAACTGTTTTAAATTTGTCATCTTCACTATTGCAGACAGTTTTTGGAAGATAGCTGGAAAAGTACAGTAAGCCAGACTCCACTGTGTCCTAGAAAAGCATTACACTTATCTAAGGATTCTGAGAAAGCTCTAGTGACAATGTCAGTGTGACAGAGCCCAGATAGAAACTGTTAAAAAGGCATCCCTGCTAGTCCAATTGCATGCACTTATCTCAGGAACCTTAAAAGCTGGAAGAGAGTCATATGCCTTTGTTCTGCATGCCTTGTTCTTCTGTTAATCCACTTTTTACTCAGACACAGAATCTGCGCCTTTGTTAAATCAGTACAAAAATACAGGAAGTGCTTCTTTATGTAGTTTGTCATATTTTCCTAAGTGCTTTCAGTCTTTCAATCATTGCAAACAACAGCCATAATACTAACCATCTCTTATAATAAATTCCTTGGCCGTATCTGTTGCAGTAATGGTTTTTCTGTGTTAGGCTGTTTCAATTGCTCTTCAGAAATGGCACAGGAAGAACTCTGTGGTCACTCTATTCTTCCATGTTACTGACTGTAAACATTCATAAAATCAGTGCAAGGGAAAGGACCAAACCATCTTTTCTTATCAGTGATAAAGTTGTTTGTTTGTCAGCTTTCCCAAAACAGACTCCTCTGACAATGATGCTTAAGTAAGATGAGGCCTCGCTGGGCACGACTGTGTTGGCAGTACTGACCACTACAGTGTGTGTGGCAGCCGTGTTTCTAAGGAAAAAAATTACTCTTAGTAATTGGAGCTGGTGAAAATGTATATACTTAAACCATGGAAAAAAGCTCACACTCACGAGCCCTTATGATAAACAAAAATTTAAAAGATCTGAGAGCTTTTATTTTACCACAGTTTTGACTAAGCTCCTCCCCAAAATATTTAATCAAGTAGGGTTCTTTTTTTCTTTTTTATTTGGGCTTTTTTTTCTTTTTTAGTGGGAATGGTAGACATTTTATTTATAAGAAGGAATAGAGAGCAGAACTCTGTCAAAAATCAGCATTCTGACAGTATAACCATACAAAAGCTAGGATCGCAATCCTACTTACCTTGTACTTGCCACAGCTTAATGAAAGCGAAATAAATTGATGAAAAAGATTTTGGTTAGCCTCATCTGCGCAATCTTCTAGGTGCTTCTCCAAGACAGAGTCTAAGGCTTTAGGATACCTGCCAAAAGACAAAACCATCAATATTTTCTGCAGAGGATTACAGAAAAACATGTATTTACAAGAGAAACACGAGGAAAACCAAGGAAACTGAATACATACGCATTCATCTGAACCAGGTATTTTAAGTGGCTTTGCAAAGGCAATCAACCATTTTGTCTTAACACAGATGAATGACATGCAGACCACTAGGACACATAATGAGCAGAGGTGGTCATGCTACACAGTAAAGAGCTGTACAAAGCCAGTAGGTCTGTGCCCATGTATTACACTGGTAACAAAATACGTAAGGACAGATCAGTAAATCAAAATTTGGACAGAGACAGAAAAGTTATTTCTTTTGTATCTGTTTCAGCAAGACTACTGTGCTTACTACACCCAATAATCCAAGATCATAGCTGACATCACCACTCTACAGACTGTGAGCCTGTCATAGAAAAATGGAACTTACTTTCTCTCAAGAAGTCTGATAAGAGGAAGGATCTTTTGATTGAGTGCAGCCATTTTGGTGGGATTAGATTCAATCTCTGTACCACGGGAGATAAACTCTTCAAGAAATTTGCTAAAATTACAAAAAAAAGGAAAAGCCAACATGTTTTGCATGGTAGCGTTTTCATTAGTGTTATAAAGTGCAGTGCTTAACAGGTTGGGATTAATAAATATTATTTACTACAAGTACAGATTTGCTCCTGGCTTGAAGTTTCATTTTGTCCCACAACTACTCCCACAAATGCTAAAAGAATGGCTCTCCTGGATGACTGAATGTATAATTTCAAATTCCACATGTGAACTTAACTTACGAACTCAGGAAAACATACTTATATAATCCTAACGCCATTGTCACGAATTATTTATTATTAAACCAGAAGTGACCGCAGTACTGTGTAAGAAAAAGAACTGAATCAACTCACGAAGCCAGCAGGCAATCTAAATCCTTTTCCAGTGGTATACTCTCAAGAATAGCTTGAAGATGCTTGACGTAAATGTCATTTTCTGTCTCTTCAGATTCTTCTTGCTCCTCTAAGGACAATCATGAAAGATGAGTAATAGTTAGAGAACAGTCCCTTCATACTGATTAAAGTAAACAGCTTGTACAGGCATCATCCTCTGGGGAACCAAGCACACAACTTGAAGACCCACAGTGCTCATTGATTACTAGCACTAACTCTCTGTGATCCATTAGCAATGCTTTATACCAATTACATTATAATACCAAAGCCTGGACTGCTGCCAATAAATTCAAGCACGATTTGGAATGTTCCAGACATGCTGCTAAAAGCTCTGCCAGCAACTTCCTTACAGCATTCCTTCGTGTGAATCTGGACCTGTTTAACAGAAGAGCTTTCCCAGTCGTGATGCAGCAGCTACAAGGCTACAGTGCAAACAGACTCAGTAGCACAGACACAGGCTGCAACTGCATGCCAGTCAGCCTCACTGCCCCAGACGGTTCCCAGGCACATTTAATTCACTGGGTAAACACAGCTGTCCCCTAATTAAACCACATATGGAGTACATGCAATCTACCCAAGAATGATTTCACAGTACTACAATACACCTCTAGGAGTCGGATGAGAAAAAAAAAAACCACAAAACAACTGGAAAACCAAGAAGCAAAGTCACAAAAGCTCAGTCGGGTCTTCACATGTACTGGCACAGTTTCAATGGAAGAAGCAATTGCACAGCTGCGACATTTACCACAGTTATTTGTCCCTAAGGCTAATAAAAGCTTTAAAAAGAACCTGTGCTAACTTACCTGTATCACTTTTCACGATGGTGTGAACTAGGTGAGGCAACAGGTAGTGGAGAAGAGGAGAGATATCATAACCTGCTGACAGGCCTTGCAAAAGTGTTACCAGTTCCGGGCTTTTGCACAGATAATTAAATGGCCTGCAGAATGGAGAGGGGGAAAAAAGAAAAGTATGTATGCTCATCTGGGTTACAAACACTTTCAAAACCATGCAGACTTCACGAGGATTCAATTTTCAGCATCAGGTAACAGGCCCATTGTAAGCAAACACTGAAAAGATTCAAAGGGATCCCCTTCCTTAATGCCAGAGGTTTATTAGCACATTTATTATCCAAGAAGAAAAAGATGGTACTGCCAATCGTGTTGAACACAGCTGAGGCAATGGCACAGTGAACTTACCTATGTTCTTTGCAACGTTGGTAGTACAAGAAAAAATACTTGTATGAATTGCAGGAAGAGATAGCCTCACACTGCAAGGAGCATGTCTATTCCCCGGTGACAGCAGAAGGGATGGTAAGTAATCGTGCAATGACAGATCCTCTGAGTAGAAGCCATTTCCCTTTCTGCTAACACGAAGCTTCATCTTGTCTCCCTTTGCACCCACCTGGCCAGATGCTGCATGCATGAAGCATGCCTCTTCCTTAGCTCCCCACACCTGCACTTTTTAACCTATGACACTGTTCAAGTATCTGGAAGGTAATCACCCTATATATCCCTCATAAGATTTTTCCTATTGGAATACCCCTCTCTGCCAGCAAGCAAATTCCCTGTAGCGTGTGGGACTGTGTTCAAATGCATGTTAACAGCACAAGCCAACTGTTCCAGGGCAGGGCAGACAGATGGATGGGAATGCACCTACCACATGTTCCTCTAGGAGAACACCTCACCTGAAGTGAGACCAAAGAAGCAGTGGTATAGAAGTACTTACTTACTTCACACAAACTCAAAGCCCTTCCACTGAAGGGACAAAACCTTTTCGCACTTTCCAAAAACCTCTTACTTGACAGGGTTCAGATTTGCACATTGACATCAACCTCTTACTAAGAGAAGTAGCAGGAGAAGGACGAAGAGATGACCAACTTGCACCACTGAGACTCCTTTGCTACAGAGAGCATACAAATTTTCAACGTAAGCCAAAGGAACTTCTGAGCCCTTTGAAATGTCAGCTACCAAAACTCCTGACAGTGAAGTATCCCTTTAATGATGAGGATATAAAAATTTCGAATTATCAAAGTGTAGTTTGGAATCATAGAAAGTGAGAAAATTCGATTCATGTAGACTTACTTTTTCCCAAGTTTATCTCCTTTCTGAGTTTGTAGAAGTAGGTTCAAGCAAGCCAGCCCGTCCCTGATTAATGAGGGCACTTTAAATAATGTCTTGCTTATCTGTACCATCAAGGAATGCACCAAGGAAGTCTCCACTGTCACTTTTACTGTCATCTGGCAGATGATCATATAGGATGCAGCTCTGTAATCCTGTACAGAGGATTTCAAGCCCTAGAAAAAGAGATAAAGGTGAATTTTTAACACAGAATAACAAAAAAGAGTACATTAACATAATTTTTATTCTGCCATCCACAGAATCACACTACATTTTTTTCCATGTGTTAACGTTTAAGGTATCTAAAAATTCAACTTTCAAGAAGAAAAAACTGTCATGCAGGGTGCACTGATTAAAAAGACTCATTTATTAACTACTGCTCTGTTTGTTAACAAAGCAACAATCCTGGAGGAGGGAGGATATTAAAGTAGGCTGTCTATGCTGACTCCATTTCCTCATGATTTAGCATGACAAATCTCAAAGCAAAGACATTCTTCAAACTGTGTATCCATTTCTCACAGCTCCATTCCTCGTGCAGAGTAGAAAACAGTTCCTAAAGTGCTCATCTGAGGTGTGAAGAAACATTATTTCCCATGGACC
The DNA here is from genome assembly GCA_013396875.1 of Vireo altiloquus. Classification (NCBI taxonomy): domain Eukaryota; kingdom Metazoa; phylum Chordata; class Aves; order Passeriformes; family Vireonidae; genus Vireo; species Vireo altiloquus. The sequence continues at coordinate 835,427 of VZRF01001132.1, read as the reverse complement.
CTCACCTGCCTGAGGTTTCAAATCAGGCTGAGTGGTACAATATGTATCATACAGGATGTCTCTCTTGGATACCTGCAGATGCACGCCTGCAGAACACAGCACACTTCATCACACAGGAAGGAAACACAGCTTCACCTACCTTTTGGATGTAAGGAAGCAGCAGAGAGACTATCGTGTCTGTTATCTTCTCTGCAGCTCCAAGAGCTGATACAATGGTGGAAGCATAAAACACAAGGAGAACTCTCAGTTGAGCTGAATTGCCAGGACACTCTGAAAAGACCTGGATCACAGACAAAAATCAGTTGTTCAGACACCAGGGCAAGTGGAAATGCATATATGGCTTCCCTCAAATCACCAGAATCTTAGACCTCCAGCTTGTAAGTTCCACCAGCTCCTGCTGGCACAACTTAAGTCATCACCTCTCACAGCAGCAACCCTCACCAGAGGCTACTGCTCCTCCTTACAGACACGGCAGATGGAAAGGGGTGCCAATGTAGTTAATCAGAATAAGGCAGCCAAAATCACTTGTGATCTTGGTGTACTGCTCCAGACTCAGCTGGACAGCCAAGATGCTAACTGGTATATGCTTAACACCTCCTTCTACACCTATGAATAAACTCTGTTATTGTGTGTGCTTTGCTTAGTTAAACAGCAGATGCATCCCAGTTCTCTAAATAACTGGAACTGTCGTACATATTACCACAGAACTAGTGATGTTTGCTATACGACATACGCTCTATATGACACTCGCTGAAAAAAACAAATAAATTTGCCTACCTTGTAACATTCTCAATTCTAAGTTCTCAATTATATTTGAAGATGTGTATTTAAAACACCCATGACAACTCCCAGTAGAGACATGGAAATTCAGAGCACAGTTACAAACTAATACCACAAATTTATGAGAGAAATTAAGACAGTTAAGCACCCTGAGGCAACACAGTATGTAATACAGTATTGCCAAATTGTTTTGTCATGGCTCATTTGGTACTCAGCTATTTCCTTATAAGAACTTCTGGCAGACCAGAAGAAATCCTCTTATTGTTTACTGATAAATTATTCATTTTACCCTTTGATATGTAGTTCAAAATACTAAGAAATAGCACACTACTATACAAACATGGGGAAGACAAAGTGACAACAAACAATGTTCTAGAATAAACGAATGACCTTCACGGATTTTGCCACCAGTCTGCAGATGAAATCCATGAAATCCAGGTCTTTGTAGCAGTGTGTAATGACAGTACCCCTTGCCAGTGGGACTCCAGGTTTCTTTACACAGTGAAAAAAAGTAAAATTAGAACACTCAGAGTAAAGCAAAGCACAGAAAGTAAAATTTAATATAATCTCTAAATTAATTCTACAGATCAGTTAACACCATTTAAATTGAAATAAGTAATGGATATCCACACACTGCTCTAGAATGTTTTGTGTCTACATTAAGACAGATGATGAAGAGAATTACATTTAACCTAAATGCAAATAAACATAAATTTTAGTAATTGATGTATCATGCCAGCAGTAGCAAATACTTACTCCTTAAAAGCATGTTTTAACTTAGCCAAAAGGAAGAGTAATTACAGTCAAAGCTTTTTAATATCAACTTCATCTCTAAGGAAAGGTAACAGAAACAACACGTGGGCATCCAGCCTCCATTCCTGTAATTAAAGCTTTCCGTACAGTTCTACAACTAACCACATAAATTGGTGGACCATATTCATAAGCAGAGTAAAAGAGTCAAGATATTATTAAATAGTCATTCAAGCTCCTCCCATCTTGCATCTGTTAAATACTTTACCCTTATTGGATCCATCCAATGCCACTTATGAGTTGGGCTTTTTATATCTAAAAGTTGAATAACTCTCACAAATAGATTAGTCTCATGATATGGCAGAACACAACCAATCAAACTGTCTTGATTGTAGAGATGAATGTGAAACCTAAGGAAAAGAACATACATATGGAGTTAAAAAGTATCTGGAAGACAAAAAGGAAAAAAGACCCATCCACATTCTTCTCTGAATACATTGTTTACTTGCTTTTAAGCAAGACCTGACATTGTTGTCATATTGACTCAGATCAATAGTCCACCTACAGTCCAGAAACTAAAGGTGGCCACCAGCCTGTATGTGCTAGAAGAAAGAAACAGTGCTAGCACTTCTTTTCTCTCACTACCAACCATTTTAGGTCCCTGTATGACTAAAAATTACCTTAATTTTTTCTGCATAGATTTCATATTAAACCAGATGTTACAATAATCTAGTATGAATCTCAGTATAACAGATGTTTAAAAAATTGTGATTCAAAGGCTGTTTCAAGAAAATCATCCACTCTTTCACGGTACGTACTACACTTTCTATATTTCGATAGGTTAATGTATATAAATAAGCACGATATCACTTCACAAAATACTTGGTTGCTTTTTTCTTCACACCTTCTAATAAAACCTTGAAATAAGAATAGTTACGGTTCATGGTTCACAATTAATATTGAAAATTTCCTGTTTTACAAAGCCCATTTCTAAAAGCACAATACATAGGTGCCTCTTTATGTCTTCTATAAGACGCCTAGGGCTGGACAACTTTAGTGAAACCTACGCAAGAAAGTAATTGCTTTTATACATAGTACCATGACAGGTTAAAATTTTCACAGAAATTTATCAAAAGACAAAAATCTAACTGGCAAAGAAGAGCACCCGGTCCCATAAATACTAAGCCCAAATGCACATTATTAAAATTTTGACCAGTATTTTCAGACAGCTAAAGTAAAATTATTCGAAGTTCGTGTCATTGGAGAAAAATAAATTTTGCACTTCTAGCCTTATCTATTGACATGCAGGATATTCAGTGGATTACCTGTGAATCAGCCATTCAAGGCACTTCTGGGCTGGCTTAAGCATAAAGTAAGGGGATAGATGAATGAGGAACAGTGAAATATTTTTATTCAGCTGCTGATTTACTGCTTTAGTCTGAACACTGCGTTCAAGGCCTTTGGATGTGGAACTAAACAAAGTGGACTGGAACTCTTCAAATGAAGGATCAATCCCCATCAGCTCTTCTAAGCCAGTGCATCCTGTGGAGAAAAAAATAAAAATGGGAGGGATACTGAAAACATAACAGTTTTGTTCCCCAGTCCTACCTACCTACCTACCTCCTCACTGGCATATCCAAGTTTTTTGCTATACTGGTATATGTCATCCTCACCAAGCAAACCAAAACAAACAGTAAAGACACCTAAGACCAAAACTTTTAATACACTTTAAGTATTTCTTAACTGACAAAGAAAACCAACATTAGCAACTATCAGCAGAATGCTCTCGCAGCAGTGAAGGCTGACAGCATCCTGGGTTGTGCTGTCCCTGAGAGCACAGCCAGCAGGCTGAGGGAGGGAGGAACTGCCCTTGCCATTTGTGAGCTGCAGCTGGAGTAGTGTGTGAAATTTTGAGATCAGCAGTGGAAGAAAAATATTTCTATACGGATGTGAGTCCAGCAGGGGAATGTTGAGATGGTCTGGGGACTGGAAAACAACATACAGTGAGAAGGAGGAACTGGCTTTGTTCAGCCTGGAGAGAGTCAAAAGGAAATGTTCCTGCTGTCTGCAACTACTTAGCAGGATACAGTGTGGGTTACCAAGAAGATGGAGCCATACTTTTCTCACACACAGTGGAAGGATGGGAAGGCAACAGTTGCGAGCTGGAAGGTAGGAAATTCAAAGCCAACGTATAGATTTTATTTTTTCTAACAGAAGAGTGATCAAAAACTGAACCAGAGGTCCAATATTGGATCAGAGACCACAAAAACTCCATCCTCACACTCAGACAAGCAGTTCTAGAGGAACTATTTAAGAAATTAAAAATATACTCTGTGTTGCATCAAATATGTATCTACAGTCCTGTTACTTAAAATCAGTACATGATATCAATCTGCCCAGTTTTAGAAAACAAGAGCATCACATTCCTGGATAAAGTTTTATACAAAAATGGAAAGGGATAAAGAATGAAGAATTTGAAGCGTCCCAATACAGCAAAGGCTACTGCCACTTCACATTATTTGTGACCATAGTGTTACCCAAGAGAGGGCATGTTTTCATGAAACACAGAATTCAGGTCAGAAGGAACCTTCAGATATTTCCAGTCCCAGGCCCTGCTCAAAGCACGGTTAAAGGGGTCCCCAAAACTGGACCAGGTTGCTCAGGGCATTATCCTATCAGGGCTTTTTTTTCCAGGCACAATCTCCCTGGACCATTTTGTTAACTGCTTGACTGTCCTCAAACTGAAAAAGCTTTTATTTCTATCCAGTTTGAACTCCTGTTCTTTCAACATATGCCCACTGTCCACCTGGCCGATCTTCTGGGAGCCTCCTCAGAGGTAGTGGCAGGCTGCTATGATATGAGACCCATGCAAAGCCTTCTCTTCTCCAGACTGAATGAGATGATAGACATTCCTCCCACCAACTTTTTCTTATTGGGCAAATTCTCTAGTCCTTGAGCATCTTGGGGATCCCTGACTCTTCTCCATCACCTTTCCCTTACGTGCCCAGAAACGTGCTCCTAGAGGCACAGCTCCATGGTTTTCCCAAGGACTGGAGTGATGCTGACTAGCCTGCAGCTTTTTGAATTATTCTTTTGGCCTTTTTTGAATACGGGCTTGCCTTTCCTATTTATTTTTCTTCAGATGCATTTTACTTTTTTTTTTTTTTTTTTTTTTTAGTTTTTTTTTTTAAAACCATTGGCATCTAAGCAGCCAAACTCACCGATGGCAAAAAAAGTGTCCCTGTCAATAGTCGCGGCTTCCTTGCCGGTGAAGAGCAGCGATGCCACCTCGCTGCGGTCCAGGAGGCTGGGATCGGTCTGGGGAAGCGCCAGCCGCTTCAGCTGCTCCGCCAGGGACGTCATGGCTTCGCACTTCGGGGAAAGGAGCCTCCGGAGAAAACTGGGCAAAGAAAAGCAGAGCAGGCCCGCCGATGAAGCAGCCGCACGCAGAGCAGCCGCTTCCCCCGGCCCCGGCGCGGCCCCGCTGCCGCTCGGGGTGTGCACGCGTGGCCTGGCCGGGCCCGGCCGGGAAGGAAGAGGGACAGCGCCCGGCGGTGACGCGTGTCCCGGTCCCGATCCCTGTCCCGATCCCGATCCCTGTCCCGGTCCCCGCCGCCGACCTGGCTCCCGCCGGGCCCCACGTGGGCTGCGCGCGCCGCTCACCCGGAAGCGGCTGCTGCAGAGGCTCGGGAAGTTCCCGCCCCACCCGCGAGGGCCGCGCCCGGCCCTGGCCCCGCCCGCGCTCCGCCCCGGGGAGCGGCCCTGCGCGAAGGGAGCGGGACGTAGCGGCCGGGAGCCGGGCAACGTGAGCCGGCAGTGTGTCCGGGGCCAGGACACCCTGGTCTGTGTCAGGATGGTGTGGCCAGAAGGACCAGGGAAGCGATCTCCAGGTCCTGTGTTCGGTTCTGTGCCCTTAAGTGCAAGAAAGATGCTGAGATGCTGGAGCGAATCTAGAGAAGGGCAACAAAGCTGGGGAAGGGTCTGGACCACAAGTCCATCAAGTCCTTTGAGGAGCAGCTGAGGGAACTGGAGGTGTTTAGCCTGGAGAAAAGGAGGCTCAGGGGAACCTTCTCACTCTTTACAGCTTCCTGGAAGGAGGTTGTTACCAGGTGGTAATTGGCCTCTTCCTTCAGGCAACAAGGGACAGGACAAGAGGAAATGGCCTCAAGTTGTGCCAGTTTAGATAGGATATTAAGAAAAATTGCTTCAGTGTAAGGGTGGTCAGGCATGGGAATGAGCTGCCCAAGGGAAGTAATGGAGTCCCCATCCCTGGAGGTAGTTAAAAGACATGCACTTTTAGATGTGTCATTTAGGGACACGGTTTAATGGTGGACTTGGCAGTGCTGGGTTACTGATTGGACACAATGATCTAAGAGGTCTTTTCCAACCCAAATGATTCTATGATTCAGCTGAGTGTGCCACATCCAGGAACGGCCCTGCCGGCATGTGGCTGGTCTCCGTGAGGGAAGGAGCTCTTGAGGCCATTATGGACGGTTTCATCCATCCAGGCAGATGCCTCAGAGGGCCTCATGCAGGTGTGGGGCAGGGGCCAGCCTGCCTGCACTGAGGCAGCAACCAGTCCAGGCACCAGCCAGGGTGTGAAGGCAGCAGCAGTGGAGAGATGGAGACACGTCAGCGAGGTGTCTGTGGCAAGGCTGCTGCTGGCTTTGTGCTGACCCCACCAAGGCAACAGCCTGGGCTGCGAGTGGGGATCCACCAAATATCTCTTCAGAGAAGAGATGGAACAACTAGAGTTGTTCCACCTTAGGTTTTTTCCATATCTGAAATGAGTGATGTTAGGGACAGTGCAGGATTCCCATGAGCAGAAGATATTGAAAGCTGCAGTAATGTGTGTGGGCTAGATCCCAGCTGCAGAACCATAGAATGCTGGAGACTGGAAGAGTCCTCTAAAAGCCATCTGATCCAGCCCCAGAGCAGAGCAACCTTAGAGCAATTTGCTCATAGTTTTGCCTGGTTGTGTTTAGAATATCTCCAAGGGTGAAGATTCCATGGCTTCACTGAGCCTCTCATCTGAGGTTTGGTTACCCTCAGACTAAAAAGAAATTTCTGATGTTAAAACCCATGATATCTCCCATCAGTTTGCATTCAAGTTTGCACGGTTCCGCACCTGGAAGAGGGTGCACGAAGCCAGAAAGGGAACATGGCTTGTGACAAACCAGGAGAATCCTGGCAAAAAATCAGAAATAAAACATATTCCAACTGATGTCAGCAGATGGACAAAATGATACCAAAGATAACAATTCCAGCACCAGTTCTGTAAAACTGTTTCCATATATTGTTGAGAAACTTGATAGCTGTGACAAAAGTAACAGATTTATTTGTAAGGCTGCTGTATTTGGCAATCATCTAACATGCAGTAGAAATACAAAATACTTACGAAGGTTTGGGATTGCAGATAATTTAAATGCTTAATTTTATCCACTGGAAGTGTCCACTGATTTCAAAATTTTTTATTTCTCTCTGATGTATTTTGCTTCGGTTAGGTTAAACCATTGTATGAGTAGGAGCAGAGGGAGGAAATGCAGCTGGATGTCTGACTCTGTGCCTGATGATATTTACCAGTGACTTGTTAGAGAGTGTGTGTTAACTCTGTCACGTTCCTTCTGCCGTGGTATGATCTGGATGTAATGACGGCAATTGCTGAGCTGGTAAGTCTTTCTACCACTGCAGTTATAATAGTGTTAAAGTGTTGGGAGGATATAACTGATATAACAGGAATTGATATTATTTTTTTGATTGTTCTAACACTTGAGATACTGATCATCTAGCAAAGGAGCTGGCTGGGGGTGGCACAAACCAAAAGGCCAGTTTTATTGCACTTTTTCACATTCACTGTGACTTCTGTGCATCCTTTCCTTCCATGAAACTTTAATGTGACCTTACTGTTAGCATAATTTAAAACCTGCAGAAATATGCATGTTTCCGTGCTTAAAAATACCAAATATTGAAATATCTAGAAAATATGCAAGAGGCAGAAAGTTGGTTCTAAACCAAGAAAACTAGTCTTGTTTGTTTGTTTTTAGCAATGTGGTTCATTCTCTAGCCAGAAAGATAAACTGGAAGTTGTAAATACTGAAATGTGTGCAGATTTTCCAGTACTCCTATCCCACTCTATTCTTTCCCATGGAAAGCTGCAAAACAAATGTTTTATACCTTTGTGCTTTCTGTTCCATCCTTGTCTGGTTCCAAAGCAAAGGTGGGATTCCCACTGGAAGTTAATCGGAGGAACAGAGACACCTTTTGCAGAGGGAAAAATATTTGTTCTTGATTTGATTATAAAAAAGTGTTTTGTGGAAAAGTGTAAGTTCAGAAAGTCTATTAGGAAATATACTTAGTTGGCATTTTAAATATCCAGTGTTGAAGGTGAGCCTTATGGAGATTTGCTGCATGTTGGACTCCAAAGAGGTGCTTTTTGGAACTGAAATCCAAACCTGTTTCAAGTAGTCCCATTATTTTCTCATCACATGGATGGTCTGTGTAGGTGGAATTCTCATAGCCACATTGCAGCTGAGATCACCTCTGCTGACGGCTACTATTAAATTGCATTTGAAAGAATATATTGTCTGTTAAAATTCTTAGAGTCTTAGAATATAAATTGTCGTATGCTAATTTTTAATTGGGAAAAAGGTGATCTGTTTCTGGCATTTTCTTTAAGTTATTCACTGGTAAGCATTGGTGTGTTTGAAATGGTTTGATTGAGAAAGGCAAACACTATTAAACTTTTAATGTTCTTTATGTTTGGGTGAGTTTGTGGTACTGCTGGAGCAAATATAATGGATGTCTTTATATAGCTAGAGGTCTAATCTTTATATTCCTTTTCTTCCAACTCACCTCACCAGCTGTGCATTGAGCAGAGCTTCATCTACCTTGGTAAGTAATGCAGCCTGAATTGAGAGAAGTGGTGCTGTGTCGCAGTTGAGTCCGGAGATGGCGAGAAATTGCAGCATGAACTTCAGATGAAAGAAGCTATTTATTAACAAAATCTTGCTTTTTATATATCTGAGGTTACTACAGCAGGATACTGTCAGTGGTTCTTAGGTGAACACTTCTTTAATATCATTGGCTAGTTACAGAATAATAAGTTGGAATAACAAAATATAAAAAATACCTCCAGTGAAATACAGTTTACAAAAGCACACAAGGTGGTTTACATTAAACTTCTCCTGGTTCTCATCTCCGCTTGTGAAAAAGCAACTTCTCGCAAATAGGGCCAAGAGCTGGAAAGTTTCTCTCTGACCAAACTTGTCAGCATCCACAGTGCTGAGGAACTCTCATCTTACTGTGGGAATTTCAGAGGTTTTATGCAGACCAGATCTTGTTCTGTCTGGTCAAATTCCCATGAGTTGTGTTCCTGGAATGCATCTTTCCGGTGTGGTTTCATTTGTAAGCAAGAGATGGGGAGGAATTTCATTTAGAGAGGAAATTATTAATTATCAGGAAGAACGGTGTTTTATTGTGTTCTTTAGGCTGCATTAATGTATTTTTCTCTATATTCAGTTCTTTCTGTACCCTGTGACAATGCAGCCGTCACTGTTCACCAGTGGGCACTGTGAAACGATGAGGCAGTAGCTTTATGCAGGGTACACATTGATAAGGCCTTGAGGCCATTATTCCCTTGGCTAAGCTTTTGCTAGAAGCAAGGAGATGGGAGCTGTTTTGTCATATAGCAATGCACATATCTAAAATGGGGGGTAAGATTTGTTTTCCCTGTTTGCTCTTTCTCTCATAAGGGCTTGATCTTTTTACGCTTGCATCAGTGAAACTCAGGAGTAATTGGGTGAGGTCAGTGAAGCTGTATGAGTGCACAGCTGATGTAACTGAAGGCAGACACAGTCAAGCATAATTCGTAGAATCATAGAATCACAGAATGGTTTGAGTTGGAAGGGACCTTATAGATCATTTAGTTCCAGCCTCCCCAGTGTGGGCAGGGACGCCTTTCACTAGGCCAGGTTACTCAGAGCGCCATCCACCCTCGCCTTGAACACTGTCAAGGTTGAAGCATCCACCACTTCTCTGGGGAACCTGTTCCAGTGCCTCACCACCCTCACATTAAAGAATTTCTTCCTAACATCCAATATAAACCTACCCTCTTTCAGTTTAAAGCCATTCCCCATGTTCTGTCACTACAGTTCTTGACAAAGAGTCAGATTCCCTGTATCTTCCTTCAGATACTGGAAGGTTGCTGTTAGGTCTTCTCACAACCTTCTCCAGGCTGAGCAGCCTGTGTTCATAGGAGAGGTGCTCCCATCCTGTTATCAACTTTGTGGCCTACTCTGGACTTGCTCCAGCAGTTCCACTTTGGAACATTTTGTGTCCTTCTTATGNCACTACAGTTCTTGACAAAGAGTCAGATTCCCTGTATTTTGTGGCCTACTCTGGAAGGTTGCTGTTAGGTCTTCTCACAACCTTCTCCAGGCTGAGCAGCCTGTGTTCATAGGAGAGGTGCTCCCATCCTGTTATCAACTTTGTGGCCTACTCTGGACTTGCTCCAGCAGTTCCACTTTGGAACATTTTGTGTCCTTCTTATGTTGAGAACACCAAAGCTGGATTCTACATTCCAGGTGAGGGTCTCACACATGCAGAGTAGAGGGGCAGAATCCCCTTCCTTGCCCTGCTGGCCATGCTGCTTCAGATGCAGCCCAGGACATGGTTGGCTTTCTGGGCTGTGAACACACATTGCTGGCTTGTGTTGAGTTTTTTCTAGACCATCATCACTCAGTGATGCTTGAAGTTACAGAGAATTGCACTTCACACGGCTAGATTAGGTATGAAGGGAGAATAACTCTTGAGTTGAGCTGAAGGGCTGGAAGAAGCTTCCTTGTTAGGCAGTACATCCAGTACATCATTGACTTATTGACCCCTGTGGCAGGCAGGGTCTTGTTTTCCTGGATTTCCTTGAAAATCTTTCATAGCTTCCCCCAGCCATAAAATCTCATGTTTAGCTGCATTCCAGACCTCATAATGAGTAGAAACCCTATAGATGCAGTGGTGGAAAGCTGTTTTGGGGATTTCACTGTCTTAAAGGCTTTCTGGTATGGTAACAGAGACTAAAGGCTTTTGAATCAGAATTGCTCTAAAGGAAGCTTTTAAATATGTATTCTACATAAGGAGGAATAAACCCAAAATAAGCAAAAATAGCTTCAGCTAGACACGTGCAGAGAAAGCATTGTCTTGAAAAGGGTAGGCAATAGTCATCTTTGTAAATCCATTTGTATCCATTTGAGGTAGGTCTAGTTTATCCTAGAAGCATCAGGGAGAGTAAGAAAGACAAATGGAGATGGTAAACAATGGGAAAAAAAAGCTGTTCTTTCAGTGCTGAGCTGCTTCATGAATTGTGACTTTTTTGTTTGTGTAAAAAGTCAGCTAGAAAGCTGGATTATAGAGACTGCATAACAGTTGCAAAGAAAAGTAGGAAAATGTCTCTCATGATTGCTGCAAATGTACAGTCCTTTGTCACGCTTTGATATTTCTCAGGCTGTGGAATACAATACTGCATCTATAAATTAACTGTTTATTATTATGAGAAGGTACCTGTGCCAGACAATCTACTGGGAGAGTAGGTGTCATAGATCTACTGTGGGGTAGTTGTGAGTCACATTGTTTAATGCACTGGAGTGTAGCAATGTGCCATTGGGGACTTGGATGTAATAAACAATAAGGAAAGCATTTTGTGTACTAGACATGTCTCATTGCTCATAGCAGGGCTGTAAACAGTAAAAGAGACAATAAACGGAAGGATGGGAAGGTGGAAGAAGTGATCAATAGGGAATATGCTTAACACACTTTCCTTATTGCGTGTACAATCTTGCTATCACCTCCTTCAATTGCCTGTTAATCAAGCAATTGACAGGTGTTGGAACAGCAGCAAATCTCACTCACCCGTTCCTGACCCGCAGCTGTTCAAACCTCTGTTTGCTTGTCAGACAGCCACTTTCTGGGTCTTTAAAAAAAATGTTAAGAAAAAATCACGGCTCTTTCCCTGGAGAAGAAATAGTGTCGTTCCTATCTGGATGCACTAAATACAAATTTCAGCCTTTTTCCCAGGCTGGCCACTGAAGCCTGTGCTGCTTACATTTTTTCATTTGTCCTGGTCACTGCCAGTCCATGGGCTTTTTCTATAGCTGGTGAATACATGATTTGAACTATAGGCTCACAACTTTATATGATAATTCCTGAAAGCAAGTATGATCCACATTCAGTAGCAGAGAGGAGAATATTTATCTGCCAGTTTTACTGTTCAGTTACATTCAGTTACATGTTTTGTTTATTCACTTTCTAAAGTTTAATTATTTTGCATTTCTTTTTTTGTGTAGGAATGATTTATGTGTTCATGTAATGCCTAGCACAGTGGCCCTGTAAGCACTGCAAAAAACTGAACATTTTTAAATGTGTGTATATATATGTATATATGCGCATACATATATGAGAGATATTAATACTGTTATATTTTAAAAGTATTTAAGAGTCAGAAAGTGAATTTTCATGATACTGAGTTACACAAAGTATCTGCAGTCACAAAAATCCCCCAATCTTCTTTGCATTTCAGTGCCATTTAAAAAAATGTTTGGCTTTTGTATTTGCTTTCATTGTGAATTGCAAACTGCTCATGCTCTTATGTATTGTGGGGATTCTTGGGGGGGAAAAAACTCCTGTTATTAGAAGAAATAGTGTGTTACATGAGAGCATGCATCTGAGTTTTACTAATAAGCCTACATCCCCAGATTTGCTGGTTACTAGAAGTGCCATATTTTCAGACTTAAAATAGTGGCCCTGCTGTCTCTGTGCCTTGCAGCCTTGCATAAATTAGTCTTGACATCTGGCAATGTTCTAAGTAACTGCTGGCAGCTCTTACTGACGAGTGTATGTCAGTGGTTTCTCCACTGTGTTTCTTACTCTCTGACACTCTGCCTGCACTTTCCATATTGGAGACTTAAGGGAGTTCTCTGCAGAGAAAGTACTTGAGAGAGTCTTAGAGATCCCATGATATCAGAGGCAATTCCTTGGATACATAGAGACTAGAGTACTATTTCTACACAGGGCTTGACAGGCACCTAGTATAGGGCTAAGAAGGCAGCCTGGACTTGACCATGTAGTGAAGTGTGGAGCACTAAGAATCAGGTGCTTCTGGTACTGATGCTTATACATGTCTTTTCAATAGGCCTGGTGGCAAAACACTTCCTGCTGTGATACTCTCAAGTACTGCAGGGGAGAAGTTACACTTCAGAACCTTTCTCACTGTACTTATGGTGTGATCCCTTTGGTTTGTATTACCTGCTGATTCTTAACAGTATGGTGACGTATGTGCCTAGTTTTAATTTGCAGAGGGGCAACAAGGCACTTTAAACAATTCATGACTAATTCAATCCAGAAAATGTGTCTAGTCTGTGTCACTGTAACACATTTAATGACTCTTGTGTGTGAACTGCAACAGACAGATCTGAGGTACAAAACATGATGGTATTTCTTGAGCAGAAGCTGAATGGGTTATGCAACTTCTGGGTTGCATTGGAAGCCTTTAGTGCTTTTCTTAACACTGTGTATGAGTTGTCTTCCAATTCAGAACCCATTTATAATTATTTAATGTATAATTTATTTACAATTAGTTGTAGTGCAGTTATCTTAGAAAACCATCATGATCACAATTTAATTTATAGTGGACTATGCCAGAGTTAGGTTTTCCAAGCTGTTTTGTATGTATCAGAATGCAGACTTTATTTGCATAGTCACAAACCTTTTTTCCCAGAAATTGTGCTTTGTTCAGTGTACTGCACAAGCAGTCCTCAACATCATTATGATTTCTCTTCTTTATTTGGTTAATGTCTGTTGCACTCAGTTGAAGCATGTTCCCAAATACATAATTTATGGTTTTCTTCTCTGGTCATCACAGTATTTGTACTTTTCTTCAAGTATTCAAAATTTATCTGGTATTTCATTTCACGCATTTCCTTGTACTTCACAGTTTTAGTATTATTCTTGATCTACAGAAGGAAAACTGAGGCACATGCTCCAAATTGTATATACTTCAATTTCCCCATACAGTGGATAGTTTTGGGATAATGAATGCTGTTAGTATGGAATTTGTCTTTTCCTTTAAGTGCTTTACAGAATACAATTACATACTGCACTTTTCTCCACTGAGTAAACCTGATGGTTTGAATCTTTAGGCCCAGCAGAATCCTGTATTTTCCTGGTATTTCCATCATGCATTGTTTTAAACATTCTCTCCAGCAATTGGAAGTGCAGTGACTCTCCCAACTCCCACCACTGGTACTTTCACAGTAAAAAATCAGGCCCTACAAATTTAGGGCCTGAACAGCCTGATCTTCCATAGATCATCTCTGTGCCTAGGTTACCTATGGAAGTGGTACAAGAGGGATTACTGATCTGTGGGGAGCAAATGTAAGTGTCATGGTGTTCTAGAAGCACATGCATGACAAAATGATTTCCCCTAGAGAAATCTAAAATATATTTAAGTCCATTCGTTTGAACTGCAAAGTGAGCTTTCTGCAGAATGTTTTTATCAGGGAAGATGTGTTCAGATTGTAGCTACTGAAAAATTAATGTAGGAGTTTGTATAAATATATGTGGAGCCTTACAGCCTGTAGGGGTAATTTCACCTTTGTTGCCGACTCCACCTCCAGTAACTGTTTATATGAACTGGAGAGTTACCTAGAACAGCTTCTGGCTTAGAAAAAAACCCCACACATGTTATATTTGGTTCAGTTGTGAAATTCTGAAAGATTACAGCTATTCCACATTTAACTATGGGACACAACAGAGATCTAGACTGCCCTTCAGCACAGGTCCACTGCATTTATCCTATAGACTAATTAGTTTCAAAGGGAAGAAACATTTAAATGCTGCCCTGTCCTTCTTTGCTTATGCTTAACTGAACTTAGGCAGGGAGAGAGGTCAAGAGACAAAGGACGTGTCCACATTTAGAGGGATTGAGAACAGACAAGAGCCTTCTCCATGAGCAGATTATTGCTGGTAGATCTCAAGAGCAACCAGTCTGATACTGGAAAGTGTGCAAAACTGATACTCATTTCTCCTGACATAAGAATACGTCTGAAGGTGGTGAGAGGGATCATAGCTGGGAGGAAACATTGCCTTTCAAACTGGAATTGGAAAATTCAGGCCTTGCTGTTTTCACATCAGACACAGCAGGAACGTTGCCCATTTTCTCAGTGCTGGTTCTTAATGCAGCTGAGTGTCAGAGTAAAGCTTTTTGGGACATCATGGAAAGAAAACAGCTCTGGAAAGGAGAAATTTGTGCTATATATAAAGAACGTGTTATCCCTGTTTGGCAGTAATTCAGGTTGTGCCTAACACTGCTGTATGCAGGGATGAATTTGCTGCTTTTTGTATCGCTCCTGTGGAATAAGTAATATGTAGATAGTATTCATTTTTACAAACTGGCAATTTGTTCAATCAGGTTGCCTTCTTGGGTGTGTAACTTGAATATCATTGATGTTAGCGATATTACACTTGTGAGACTGCAACTTGTCAAAGGTCAGTCAGTCAATCTGTACAAATGCTGAGTTTAGAACACAGCAGTGTCTGATATCCTGTGCCCATAATCTCTACCTCATACCTCAGTGATTTAAAACCTGTGCCCCTCAGATAGCTGCTGTGTGGAAACTCTGACTTAGTTGATGATGTTTGTTTCTAGATAAATAAAGGCATATTGTCTTTGCATTCCTTGTCTCTCCCACACATTCCTCTCTCATTGTGACAGAAACTGTTGCTGAACGATGTGGTGCCATTTTAGATGATAGTCTCAGGTAAATCATGAAGGGTCACAGGTTGGCCTACAAAGGGATTTTTTTAACTGGTTGTATTCATGAAGTACAAATTGTATCATCAGCTGCAGCTTTCACAATGCCCTAGTCACACAGTTTCTTCCTTGCGTAGTATCTCTGTGTGGTCAGGCTAAGCCAATATAAAATAGGAACATAGACAGGGTTCTGGGAACACACGATGTGTGAAGGTTTCTTCAAAAGGTTTGTAATAGGCCATGCTATACCCCTCGTCCTGCCCCTTGCATTCTCGTCACTGAACCATTTTTAAAATCCTGGATCTGTCTCACCATTTTTTCCACTCTTACGCCAGCCCTATTTGTAGTTTCTCCACCTGTTACTGTGTGTATTGCGTTGTAGCTGACTGCTTGTTGCTCCACAACTTCAGTGTGCCAACAGACCGACTGCAGCATGGTATATAAATTGCAATATACCTTTCCCAGTTTTTTCTTTGCCCACTTATAATCTGTGCAAAGCATCTGTCAAAGCTTCTGATACTATTTAGTCCATGATCTGTCTTTGTGAGTTGCACCTACCCTGACAAGAACCATTAAAACAAAAAGACATCCTCAAGAGGGTAGCTTAAGGGATAAGGGACTTCAGATATCATGGTTCCTTATGAATACAAATTGATCAGTATGTGAAGTGTGCGGGCTCTTCTTATTCATGAAAGGCGTGGTCTTGTGCAGTGCTGTGCCTGGCAGTGCCATGGCTGGAGGGTTTGCCCAGGTTACATCTTTCAGCACTCACGTTGCAGTTTGGGATTGCTGTTATGTATCACAGTACTGCCTAGTGACTCTGTGGCAGAGACCAGATGTTGATTGATTCGTATTTCTATCAGCCCTGAACTCTTGTTGAGAGCCAGGACCATCTGCTGTGCAGGATGCAGAGCTCTGAGCAGGGCCCTGCAAACAGTAGGAACACTGCCTCTGGGATATAAGGGACCCTAAATGCCTGAGCAAGCCTGATATCCTAGAATAATGCTAGGTGTATTTGGGTGCAGGCAACACCGGTCTGGAGAGGTGAACATGGAGGTCAAGGGTGTGTGATGGGTAAAGGACACTGTAATCATAATTTTTGTATAGATTCCTCAGGGCTTTCAGAAAGACAAAGTCTCTGCTCCTGAGAATTCTTTTCTAGGTGGACATTAAGGACCAAAGGAAGTATTGCTGACCATGTTTCAGAGATGGCTGAGTGAAGCACGATAAGCTTGTTTCTCTCAGTGAGAGTAGTCTGATGAACTAACACTCAGATTTTTGGGAAAATTTTATCTGAATTGACTTGCTCAGGGTCACATAAGGGCATCTTAAGCTGGCATGATCACACCACGTCTCAGCCCCGTGATTTTCCTTCCGCAAAAAGGGTTGGCAAAAGCCGGTGATGTCAGTGCAGTCAGCATTTTCTCCATACCCCTGAAGCCCAAAGTATGCTTTGGTAGTATTTGTTAGTCCCATAAATGTTTCTTGCTACACTTCATCCATGGCTGAATTCCAGGGACAGAGTAAGTCGTCTCTATATATAGCTGATGAAACACTTTGGGATCTTCTGACAATGACAGTTGTTACTATGAAGCCAGCAAGTGAATTTTTTCTGTTCTTTCTTAATTTTTATTTCCAAACCTGTCATTTGAAATAATATACTTTTTAAAAAGTAATTAGCTACTGCATAGTTAATGTCACCATTTATAAGTAGCATGGAGATTTTTCAGAGTCAAAGTTTGTGTCTCTTGGTGCTAAATGTGGGAGGGCTAAATATGCTCAGTGCCCACAGTGCTTTTCCTTAGCTCAGACAAAATCACAGTTTTGGTTCCCAGATATATGGCTCTGCTCTCTGCTCTCTTTCTGTTTCCCTTATGTGTGTGTTAATTTCAGAAATATGAAGTGAATATTAAAGTTTTTTCATACTACATTTATATAATGAATTTAATTCCTTGGTTTTCTTCTTTTAGTGAACTTACAATATAGAGTGTTTCTTACATTGAAGAAGGGAGGTTATATTTATTGTATTGTAAAAAAACCAAACCCCAAAACACCTCTAATAAGTGATGAATGTATTTTATAACACACCTTACCTTATTGCTTAGCTTCAATAGGGAAATTTTTGCATAATTTTTACGCAGAATCCAGCATTTTGGCCCCATCTAAATTGTAATTTTCTTAAATAATTCAGATTTTTGTTGGTTACACTTTAAACTAGTGGATATTTGCTACAAGCAAGAGTATATTTTATGTACAGTGACAGTTATAGCATGTTTTGAAAAGGAAAGGGCTTTTTGATCCCTCTTTTAAGATTCTATTAACAGTTTACACAAAAGAATAGTCACTTTGAATTTATTTTCTTTTACCTTTCATTGACTTCTTTCCTGAGAAAGCATCCTACTGTTCTTTTTCACTAAGAAACAGGCTGTGACTGTGACAAGACGATTACTTAAAGACTCTATGACTGATTGAGGTCTCATAAGGTTCTTTATCTTCCTGTGGCCTTTCTGAGACAGTATTGGCAGGTACAAACTATTGTGTTCCTACACAAGAAGGGTTACAGCTGAAAACTGATGGTGACCATTTCCATGTCAGTTGATTGTTTCACAGGCAATTATTTAAGTAGTGAAATCTGGCTCATTTCTTATTCTAGATCTCGTTATGTTAGAAGACTGGTGAAACATTGTTGCAGTGTTCAGCATTTTTAAAATGTTAATAAAAGTTGTCAGTTTATTCTACTATTTTGTGAGAGGGAAGCATAAGAAACATGTTGAAGGACTGAAAGTCTGAGAAACAGTAAAAATGCAAAGGACAGAGCTCTTGAAAAAATGATATGATGGCTTTTGACAAGTAAATGAATGTTAAATATAAACCATGAAAAACTTTCAATTTCATTAAGCTGAATAATGAAGGTTGATGTCCTTTAGCTAGAAAAGCTCTTTGATTCTCAAGGAACTTCATGCAAAGCATACCAGAAGGCTTTCATTTGGGTGGTGTTCACTTGTGTGAACTCACAAATCTCCCACTCCTGCTTTGAAAGATCTGGCCTTTTTGGTGCTCCTCATGCATGGGAAGTGATGCCTGGTTGCCACAGTGTTCTCTAGGGTTCAAGGCATCGTTCTCCTGGATAGGCCCTTACTAGTGTATATGCTAGCATGAGCCACAATTGTGCACCTTTTGCTGAATAAGACAAAATTCAGCTCTGCCATCTCCATTTCTGATCTCCCCCTGCCACCTTATTTCTTCTAATCTGTTTGACAGTCATGAGTATTCTTTTGTAAACAACCTGTGTCATTTCTACCTTAAATATACTTTCTGACTCTCAGGTCTCTTGCCATGTCAACTTAAAATTCCCTGTTCATATGGTTCATTGTGTTTCTTTTTCTCTATTTGAGGCTTTTGTCCTTTCTTTCCTGGTCAGATTCCTTATTTCTGTTTTGGTTTTATTTTCTTTCTCCTTAGGCACACATAGTTCATGGCTGCTCGACTCTGCCAGCTTTATTTGGGATGGTTCTAACCTACCTCTGATGTGGGAAGAAGCTTGGTGAAGCAAGCTGCTTTATTCATACTACTGTGCTGGGCACAGCTTTCCTATTCTCTTGTTGAGCCGAAAGAGGCAGCTCCGTTTAAAGTTTGGCTCTCTTTCCGCTATGGACCTCCATTCATATGCTTCTCATTACCATCCACACAGTTTATAAAATTAAATTAAAGTAGTAAACAAAATACCAGATACTCCTCCTAAAGCTCCGTCTATTAATATCTCCACTGCCTACTCATGCTGTCTGATTAAGAGGCAGCAAGCAGTTAGTTAGAGATCCTAAAGCAGGTCAGATTCCATCAAGATAGGCAGGAATTTTTTTTTAATGGGGCTATTCCATTTAGTTTCCTGTTTCATAGGTAAAAACCCAGTGTTCTCCAAATGCACTCTGACAGTGTTGAAGCCTCCTATTTTGACATTTTCAGAATTAAAAAGATTTTTCATTCTGAAATATATTTTGATCCAAAATGGACTAATATAGCCTAACTTGACTAATGTAGCCAAAGTGGATCTTGAAATACTTGATTTTTTTAATCTCTCAGACTAGCTGAGAGTTACTATGGTTCTGGCTGTTGGTTCCTTGGAACAATGAAGATGTTTTTGTTTTATTTGCTTTGTTATCAAGTATTGTTTACCTATGTACCAAGTAAACATTGAAAAATGAACAGTACCTTTGCAGCAGTGGCTAGTTATGTTTTGAGAAAATTCAGTTATTAGATGAAAAAATCTTAATAACTTTGAGAATTCTAGAAAAGTTGGGCAGGATGTCCTTTGATTTCTAGAAACCTAGGCCTGGGTCTGATTCCAGTCCTAATCCACAGTGTGATTGGATATTCTTTGTCAAATAAATTCTCTTCCAAAGCACCTTAGTTTTTATTTCATGACACAGGCACCCTGGCCTGTGTTAGAGGGTGAGGACCAACAAATACAATGCGGGTTGTAGCTCATACTTCCCTGTATGAAGCCATCAGTACCTCTAAGGTTCACCTCTACTGCACAGTGGGGACTGGTGCAGAGCCATTTTCATCCATATAGATCCCCAGACAAGGCAGTGCCCAGGAAAGGCACAAAGCTGGTTGCAGTGGCTCACCTCTGATGAGGGAGTACATGGAAGGTCACAGGTTTCATCAGTGTAGGAGAGCTCTTTGCATGGGACACAGGTCACAGCACTACAATTTATGTGTGTGATTCTGGGACTCTGACTTCTTACTGCATTTCCTTAGGGAACTTCTCCTGTGCTCTATATAGTGGATAAGAAGAAAAGGTTTTACTGATTTTGAAGGCTTGAATTATCATTTAAGTGATTTGCAGTTAGACTTGTATTGCAAACGAAAGGTGACTACCAGGCTATAAAAATAAACCACACAAATTACACCAGCATACGTATAATGTGTACATACATGAATTATATTGTTTTGTAATTGCTATTTGATATAGAGTATCCTAAGAGAATGCTCATCTGTGTTTGAGCAAAAAACGTCTAAGCATTTGCTTTGTTATGTAGATGGAAGAGTAGCAACCTTGAGAATATTTTCACTGAGCAGGTAAAAAGCATCTGGTTCTGTCTGGCTGCTTAGATTTGGAATTTCATTTTTAGACTCTATCTCACAGTATGCGCATCAGTCTTCTAAAGTTCAGCTTGCTTTTATTGCATGAATTGTTGCAATCCTTTTCTGAATTCCAATTTGCAACCTTAGTGCTACATTTACGAAGTCTTTTTGAACTGAGGAGGTGGTATTTGCTGTGCATGTGTGCATGTTCTTCTATATTGCTTGGAGTTACGGGATGGAAGGTGACGTGGAAGAAAGCAGAGCTTTAGTTAGCAATATGAAATGGAGGGCATATGCTGTCTGGGCATAAATTATTCTGGGTATTCATTCCCAATGGCTTTGAGACCTACTGAGCCTTTGCTGAACATAGTTTTCCCTTACACCTGGTTTTGTAACTTACGGCTTCCAAAAGCACAGCTTTGGCGAGCATTTTCTTTTTCTAAGTGAGGTTCGAATTGTATCCAGCGTGAACACTGCTAGAGAAGATGACCTTGGCCGCTGATAGGTGCAGGCATTAATGACAAGCTACATGAAGAACGTAGTAAACGTGCCAATTCCCAGAAGAAACATTGTTGCCAAAGCAACTGAAATGATACGGCACGGGAGATAGCGGACATGCTTGCCAGGATGCTTGATCTCAGCGCTATCCTTTGAGATTTTGCCCTGTGGAAAGCACGGGCAAATGGTTCCTGTCACACGTGTAAAGTTACTGGTTCCACAGAGTTTTGTATGTGCTTCTTGGTGCCTGCTTTTGGATTTTCTGAGCGTGTTTCCTGGACAAAAAGATAGATGTTGCCTTTTAGTTGTGCTTCCGTGCTGTCTGGTTAACTCCAGACCTGTTTTCACTGGAAAACGTTTCATCTCTTGGGTGTCCTCTGTCTGCTCTGGCTCGTGTAATCCTTAGTCTGAAAGTGCCAAGTGACTCAAGGCGGGACACGGGTTTCAGACACGATAAGCAATGTCGGACCGCATTAGCAGATCGCGGGCCGGTTTTGGCGAGTGGGAATACGTGTCAGTAAGAGAGGAAAAAAAGCAAAACGAAGGACGGGTGTGTATCCGATTGGAAGAGCAGCCAGGCAGGCACGCCGGTGGGTGGGCTGGGGCCGGAGCGCTGCGGGGAGCAGCCGCCGCTGCTCGCTGCCCTCTGCAGCCCTGCCCGCCCGGTGCCCGCCGGGGGCCGCCGCCCGAGCCACGTGACGGCCCGGGGGGATAATAACCCGCGGCACCGAGCCGCCCCGGGCTCCTCCGCACGGTCAGCCACACACGGCGGCAGCAGAGAGGGACAGAGGCACAGGGGACGCAGGGAAGGAAGGTCACCACAGGTCAGCACCTACCTGGCAGTTTCAGCCTCTGCTCTCAAAGAGATTCGTCAATTTTCATTCCCTGTCCCCTTGGGAAAAGAACAAAAAAAAAAAAAAAAAAAAAAAAAAAAAGAAAGAAAAAAGACACTGCTACCTACACACCCTCAGCAAGTAAACTAAACTTAAACTGTAGTAGAAGAAGCCACAGCAGCTGAAGCTGATCCCCGGGTAGCATGAATAGCATGAATCAGATAGAAACAAACATGCAGTACACCTACAACTATGAAGAAGATGAGTACATGACCCAAGAAGAAGAATGGGACAGGGACCTGCTCCTGGACCCGGCATGGGAGAAACAGCAAAGGAAGGTCTGGAAATAATGTGTATCTGTCTGTGTGCTTCTGTGTGGAATGATGCCCTATCTTATTGCCATGCTGCGTCCGGAATTGTCGGGGTTGTACAGCAAGGGGTTCTAATAAAATATATTTTACATTGTATAAACCATGTGTATAATGTATAGTAGCTTTGCCTTATTTTGAGGATAAACCACTCACTTTTTTGATTCTTAAATGAAACCTATGTTAGATGAAAATGATTTATGAGTCAGGAGTTTATTCTTATATTGCACTGCAAATATTCTGTCAGTACTTCTAGATTGATGTATCAGAATTTCAGTTACTTTTAACTTCACTTCCTGGGTCTTCCATTTGGAAAACAGACTGAATTTATGTACATGCCTGATTGATTTTCAAAAAGAGTAAATTGTAATTATAAACAGAGGTGAATGAGATGGTTCAAAATTAGTGTGCAAAAAAGTTTGCAATATTTCTGAGAGCAGACTGAAAAATCACTTTTGAAATTGTGATCTTGCAAGTCAGCTCTTATTAGAATTTATTATTTATCTCCATTCTGACTGAGTGACCTGACAAGGAAAATATTGCCTAGAAATATGTCCAGGCTATATTTGGAAAACTGTATGTCATGATTATGTTCCTATATGCCAGTTCACTGTCTGGGAAAAAAACCGCCAGGTCTGTAAACTCCTCAGAATACAGTTTTAGAAGAAATCCTTCTTGCCTTGTAGGTGTGAGAAAACTATTGTGCCACCAAGTTCTGTCCATGTTCTTTTTCTGAACATAGGCAGAAATTATGATCCCAGCAGTAGTCATATCAATGATTTTGTACTTTAGTAATATTTGCAATATCTTATTTCATAACATTAAGTTTTAAGTAGCATATGGAAAAGAAAGATGAAATAATGCAAAGGATTTATTGCTTCCTAATTTAAAAGGTGATGTTGAAGTCACAGCTGACAGATCTGGGATTAAAAGGTTATCTGCTGGTTACAAGAATGAAAAAAGAGAGGGAGAGAGAGACAGTGCTCTGGACAATAAGGTTGAATATGCATTTTGCATAGGTGAACAACTTAAGTAGAAGGTGCAAATTTAGGTCTTATGACAGAGTCTGTCCCACTACTACAGCTTCTATAAAAGCTGTACTATAAAAGTATAATTATAAAAGTAAGAGCTGTTAGAATTTTTGGGGCCAGTGAGTTTGCTTTTCAATTAAAATTTGTAGAACCAGTATTTTCCTCTCAGACTGATCTTATAGCCTCCCTCCTCCTTTGATTTTTAGCTGGTTTTGTTAATTTTCTTACATTAATACCTATTCAGATCCTGCTGTGTGAGGATAGGGGAAGAAGTTCTGTTCTGAGTTGAAGTTCACTTTTCTTGCTCTACCAGCTGCTGCACCTCCTAACCAATAATTAAGTTGTACTCATCAACATTGGCATTTGTTTTAATTTGACACTCTTCAGATAGTGAACTATACTTTTATGTTTTATAATGAGAATGAAAATTATCTTAGTGCTAAAGTGCTTTAGTGATTTGAAACTGCTCAGCTGTGAGAGGTTGTATTACATCTAACTAGGATTCAATTGTCCAGTATTTCAGAGAAGGCTGTTTTCAAAATAAAATGGACAGGTTACTAGATAGTAATGCACTCTAATGCAGTTTTCATTCAATGCAGATAAATGTTAAAAAGAGAATTTGGATTAGGCAGACATTCTTATGTTTACAGTAAGCCTCTTGACTTTTACAGGAAAGCAGGGAGCAGTTATACTGTGTTGAAAATTTTATGTTTCCATTCCTCTGAATAGGCAGTACTTCACTGAAAGTCAGATTTCCACACTGACAAATAAAGGAGACTGCTTTGCTCCCTGAGAGTAGAGAGTGTGGTTTTGCTACTTTATGTTGCCAGTTCCCAGGGTTTAGTTTTAATATTAATGTGATAACATATTCAAATAAAATTTATAAGAGGGGGATCCTTATTCCTCATCTTGGAAAGAAGTCTGAATTTATTATTACATGAAAAGTAAGTACTCACATGATAAAGGGCCTAATAAACTTTGTAGAATGTCAAGGCTTCTATCTTTTCCTAATTTGTGCTAAGACAGTTGCAGAAAGTGCTTTCCTAGTTTCCTTATTCATTAGGAGAAGATTGCAAGTATATGGGCACAGGTCTTTGTTCTAACTGGTAATACAATATTCAGAAGTGATCTTGGTGGAGCCCTGGCAGTTGGCAGCATATATTTTCTATTAGACAGTCTTGGAACAACCCAAAAATAAACGCCATTGTTTCTATTGTGGGCTGCCCTCTCCAGACTTGCCATTTCAGTGATATGCCTGGTATGAAATCTGTCAACAGATGCTGGTAACACATGATGACGTCCATAGAATTACAATGGAGGTGACGCCTAATTATAACCATGGTTCGTGGAGTATTATGGTCTGCTGTAATCCAGGCTTCTTGGTGGTTGCAGATGTCTAAAAATATATTAAGAACACTATAGGAAAGAAAGCTGAGTTGTAGTTTAGCACCGTTTCTCTGAATGTGAAAAACAATTTAAATTACTTAACTGAGGTAACATTTAGCCTTTGTCAACTCTGGATATCAAGAAAATGCAGCAATTTGACCATTTCTGCATTAGACTATTGGCAAAAACTTAAACAGGATCATATGGTTGGGCATTTCCGACAGCAGCTTTAAAGAAAAAATTGTATTTTGGATAGACGTGCTGTCTACAGTAGAAAATAGTTACAGAACTGTGGCCTTTGTGTCTTTTGAATATATAGATGTGTATCATGAGATGGAGACTTCTGAAGTCTGTTCCTTGACCCACTACACTTCCACTGCCCATGTGCACTAAAACAGCAGCTGAAAGATCTATGAAAATATCCCCTTGTTCCTTCAATACTACACAGAAATAAAAAGGTATTGGAAATTAGAAAGTCTGGCCAGAGAGGGTGGGATTATTTTCTTCATTCTGCTCTGTAACCCTAGACAAGGTCAGCTCACCTCTGACCTTGGTTTTCCCACTGGTAGAAAGAGGACAGCAGTGATATTTGTAAGAACTGGTAGAAGTGATTTGTTCTATGGTCTGTGAGACTAGAGATCAGGTGTCTTTCAGTCCCCACCCTTCTGGACTGGAGTGGAAGTGGAAATCAGACTATCTTATAATGGAAGAATTAAAACATAATTCCTCTTCATAATAAATTTATTTCTTAAGTTTTCAAGAAAAGTTCAACAGACTCCACAAACAGTTTTCACTACCCCACATTGAGGCATACATAACTAAAAGGAACATAAGGAAATGCAGTGTCCCTTAGCTTAGGGACAATAAGCACAGAAATGCTACTTGAAATGCACACACACTGTATTTTTGCAATGTTTTTGATCTGCCAACACTGCTTGGTGAGCCATGTGTTAAACAGCACTCCTGCCTATTTGCAACTTTTGCTATAAATAATTATAAGAGTGAGTGGCTTTTTAAAAACTTTGACATGAAATGTGGTTTCTTAGATTTCCAGGGTAGATTGTGAAACAAGTGTGGTCCCTTCCACACTTCTCTAAGTGCGGACAGGTGTATTGTATTGTAAGGCATTAAACTGAGCTCACATATTTAACATGTGCCCTCTGCAGTCATTCAGATGTGTCTGACACTATTGCCCTAACACACATAAAGAAAGAACTGGGAATGTGTTCCTTGCCTTACTGGTATTGTTATAGATGAATGATCTTATTCTAGCTTGCTGTATCGCCCTGGCACCATCTCTTTGTTAATGCAGAAGGGTTTTAATATAGGTGTCAATGTAAATTATGACCATTTGGTTGCGTTTTTTTATACTGGTATAAAATAAACAAAAAGAGTTAAAATATTTATTTACCTTGACCTTTCCCTCTTTCTGAATGCAAATCTTGAAGACACCGAATGTTGTACATGAGTGAGGACTTCGAAAAAGATTCTTAAGGAAAGAAGCTGTGTCTTTTCAGTCTTCAGCAGAGCATATCAGATTACATTTCCAGTGTGACCTATAAGGATTTATCTGCATTACCTCCTTTGGCTAGTAATATAACTGCTGTTGTCCTTGCAAGCCAAAAAGAAAAGCATTTGGAAATCACACGTATGGCAAATTATTTGGCAGGAGCTATCAGAACTATGGATTATGGACAATATGCTTATTTTTCTTATGTTGCTGCATCTTCATTAAGTTCAGCAGAGAGGTTTATTGCAGCCTGAAAGGGAAATTGACCTTCAGTTCAGTCTGACTTCAGTGTCTATAAATAGAGTTACAGTCAGTGTCCTGGATTTACTCTGAAGTTTGCCTGGTCTTCTGTGGATGGCATCTAAGTTGATTTGTTATCAGAAACCTCTTCCTGGTAAGAATTTTACTAGGGAGTGAGAAGACAAATGTAGTGAAAGGATACAGCTTCATTCTTCATTGGAGGAGAAAAATAAGCAAGGCTGAATGAATGAAAAATAAATGTGAGACAAAAAACTGTTGGCAGGAGAGGCTGGATGCCACCAGCAAAATTCAGTACTGCAGAACCACTTTTCATGGTTTTACAGGCTCAAGACTGAAACCACTGTTGTGGAGAATATAACAGTATCTGCAATGTGTAAAGGGAGTTCCATCCTATGTCTTCCTCTTTTACTGGGGTTATCTGGAAATACAATTGGTTTGGGTTTTGGTTGGTTTGTTTGTTTGTTTTAAACCATGTAAAATTCTTTCCTTGAATAATGAGCCTTGGGGTTAGGCTCCCATGGCACACACAGAAAGCAGCACGAGAGGGTTTTTACCAAGGTGACACTTTTTACTGACTTCAAATACCAGTTGGATTGTTGAGAAGGCAAGGATTCCCCTCTGCAAGTGAGCAACATGAGCAGGGTCTGGACGTGAATGTAGGAGGTGTGAGGAAAGCAAAAAGTCCTTTCTGAGAGAGTATGAACCTTCTCATTACTTAGTCCTAGTACAAACCTGTTAACAGTTGCAGATTTCTTAGAAAGAGGAGGGTCCTGAGTTGAGTAGCTTTAGAACTAGTTTCAGGAGGGGATTTAATATGCCAGGAGGAAAATCATCCAGAGTCAAAACGCAGAATGATGATGGAAAAACCATGTGCCATGGTAGCATATGCTATTTCATATGCTGAGTCCTACACTGCAGTTTTCTCCCTCCCTTAACTTTTATACAGATAATTAGGATGATGTAGGTGTCTTGGGAATTCTGTTGGTTGAAATGCAGGATTTTATATTAGTATTAATAGTTAAAAAGCATGAACAATTTCACTTTTTTTAAACTCTTTTTTTGTAGTATTCAGTAAGTATTTTGCTGCCTTGTATAGAATAGCAATATCTTGCCAAATGACACATGTTACTGTAGAGGCAGAGTGCACCTTATGAAACATACGTTTCAGCATTCCAAGGCCAAATGCTCCTCCTCCAGGTGCATCAAGAATTTACTTCTCAAACAGTGGATGCCAAAAGCTCTTGAATTAAGAAGATACAAAGAACATGTCTTGTTTTCTTTTAAATCCTGTGTGTGTTCTCAGTGGGAGATGGCCCCATAGAAGGTCTGCCTGAGAACTTAGTAGTCAGTAGAGAAACTTTTTTTTTTCCCTGCAACAGCATGTCTTGATTTTTCAGCATATAGTGTAACTATCCCAAGTACTAGACACTGATGCAACAGAAGACCATGGAGTGGCAATTTCTCTCATCCTGTGAAGAGTTGCCTTGAGGGCAGAAGGAATCTGTAGAAATATGGGATGTGTTTATGGCTTGTTCTGTACAATTGGCCTCTTAGAGATTAGTGCTTGTCAAAATAGTAACATGTTAAATTCCTGTTGCTGATGTTGCTTGCATGGAATGGTGCTTGAGAGGAGCATGCTGAAAGGATAGAGGAACAATCATATTTAGTCTTGGAAGCTGTCAATAAGGTGTGCAGCCCTGAATACTGTGGTGCTGGTATAGAAAGGAAAAATCAAAGAAAACTATTATGAAATTCACTTTACTAGAAATGTTTATGTACATACTTTATTTGAATGGGAAGGTTTTGTTTACCAGTACTAAGTGAGAGAAATCAATACATTACTCAATATTATGTTTTCTGTTTAAACTCAAATGAAACTCTCAATGTTGACCCATTCCAGGCTCTGTACGCTTTTGAGTTTTATATTCATAATTCCCACAGTCTCAGTTTAGCTGTTAATTGCCATTCACCCCCAAATATCTGCCAGCAACAGAACTATATGATTATGAAAAGAAAATATAAGAACCATTTTATAATGGGAAGTGAAGGCTGCCCGCTTCCTTCACTCATAGATACACACTGCAGCCCTCCCTGAAATTTGTATAGTAAAATGTCTGTCTGTAGATACGATGATCCAATTAGTAAAACAATAAGGATTGGAAGAAGGTATGGATCTAAGTGGGTTTCCATAAGCTGCAACCAATGTACTTAAGAGCTAGAGAAAAGCTGTGTGTTAAGCAGTGGACTTTGCAATAATCTCCTGGGGGCAGGATGTCTGCATCTTGCCTGAATCTCTGTTTGGGTCACTGGAGAGCTGAAGAGAGGGGCATGGAAGGTCTTTGCTTGGAAGACCTCTGAGGGTTTTCAGCCCTGAGACCTCAGTAAAAAGGAATCCATGCTTATACAATTTCTAGCCCTGTGCAAGCAAAAGCAGGGCTGGGGTAAATTCTGTAAGCTAATGAATATCAGTAAGAAAATATGATTCCATCATCAATTTCCAAATTAAACTAAAAGAGCTTTGCAAAATGAATTTTGACTGCTTTTGGCCGATGGGGCCAGGTTAAATCTTCCATTAAAGCTCTTCTGTCTTCTCACAAGACAGAAGACATCATTATGATCGAAAAATCAGATGCCAACAAATGCCTCACATGAATTCATCAGTGTTGCATAAATTCTTATCTCTTTAATGATTTTTAGTTTAGATAGTAATTTCTGAATTGCACTGTACAGTTCTACTAATTTATTTCAAAAAGACTAAGCATTAAGATTTTCTTTAGTAGCAAATGGTGGTTGATATGGAAATATTAATATTGTTTTAGAAATTGTACTGCAGACCCTGCTTACAGAAGAATGCATTGGATTAGTAGCTGGAATGCAGGTAGACGTGATCTAGGAAGAAACATGTCCGTGAAACAGATGAGAATTTGTGCTGCTTTGCTTTGTCCCAAGTCAAAAAATGTCCCTTCTGTGTGTTATTTTATATCCTTACAAATAAACAAACATAAAAGTGCTTACACAGTTGGCAAAGTTGAGTTGGTTTGAATGGCTTTACTGCCAAGCCTAATTTCTTCTGAGCCGTAATTGTTGGGATAAACAATGTGTAGCTGATGTGGTATTCCTCCACTGTGGGCACTGAGAAGTTGCTGACTCTGAGTGAAAATCTCTTTTATGAACATGCATTCTTTACTGTCAGCTAATACCAGGAGAGTGTATTCACACTGAACCCTCCATTTCTTCCTAAATTAAATTTCATTCCTAGTAGTTTGGGGTGATTTTCACATCTTCAGTGTTTGGGGAACACCATTTAATGAAATGCTGTGATAAGAGTGTGTGACATTTTTTCTTAGGTCACTGGATTTGTTGGTTTGAAATATGCCTCAGGTTTGGAGACTTGATGCATAAAGGTTATCATCACTATACAGGTCCTATACAGTGCTTTATTTCTACATGATAAAATTGGGCATGTATTTAAAGATAGAAGGTTCCTCTTTTCACACTGTTTAACCAGCAAACACAGTGTTATGATCACCCTCTGTGCCTGTTTCTGTACAGAACCTGTAGTAGCTCTTCCTGCTGGCAGTACAAGGAACACTTCAGTACAGATCAAGACAACGTGGTCTCAGTAATCCTCAAACTACTGGTGTGAAAAGCTTACAGGGCAGGTGTTACTGCTTTGCAGGAAGAGACAGAGGCAGAAGACTTTGAAATGCAATGATCTCCTTTTATGAAAGTGTCCTACTTGAAATGCTAGCTTGTAGAAATACACTTCATACTTTTGAAGGCCTGTCCAGAGGGAAGCAGAAGGTGACAGCTGTCTGGCTGATTTTTAGTTAGTTTCTATAATTGGACCTAAAATTTCTGAGTGTGCAGAGAGGGGAGAAAATAAATCCTAAATTTATGTCCTAAGGACGAGACAGGGCACTGCTGCTCTTGTGTCTGGTCCTGGTTTTCCCCAGTTTTGAATTATAAGGACACATTGCTTTGTCCATGTCTGCATTTCCAAAATAGTGATCGTAATACCTACGTGCTGCTCGCTTTGCAGATGGAAGTTTACTGTACTTGATATGAGTAAGATGTTCCCTTTACTTCAGATGCTTCCTCCCAACTGCTGTTAACTGCCAGAATTCCTTCAACTTGAAATCTGATGTTTGTTTTTTTTTCTCTTCAAAAAACTTGTAAATTAAAGAAGTCCAGCCATCCATTACTTTGATAACTTGCAGAACCTAATTTAGAACAGACAGATTCTAATCTTAACTGCCCCCCCTAAAAGCCTTGCTCACCCCCACTACCATAGCAGGAGTCTTTGGAAAGTGACTACCCCAGGCTAAAATTAGCATCTGTGATTATTCCTTAAGCATCTAAGGAAACACTCATATTTTTTATAGGTGTTGAACACCCAGGCATTTCCACTGACGTCAGGAGGAACTTCTGTCTATTTTGCACCTTTGAAAATCAGCCTGCTATTTTGGCAGTCACAGAAAGGCTTAACTATCTAGCAATAAGTGCCTTCTTTTTTAAACTCCGTTTTATATTTAATCTTGGCATCAGTGTAGCTTTTCACTGCTGCAAGACTTAAGACATTGCACTCTTTAATGTGTAGAAAACTGGTACCCAGCTGCATTAAATTCACATTTTAAAAAAGCAAAAACCCTGAACACCCAACTGTAAATTATTTTGTAGCTCTGGGGTATTATTGCACCTAGAGGAGTTCCTTTGGGCTATGAAAACCTCTATAGTCCAAGCTCATCTCCAGCTCTATTCTGAAAAGTAGTTCCACCACGCATTTTCTTTGGCAGAGTAGCTGACCATCTTTGACTCTACTGCTATCCATAGTCTTCCAGTCCCCTTCATCTGCTGGTGCAATGATCTTCTACTATAGACCAGATCATGGAAGAAATTTGAGGCAACCATCCCTCTTCTTAATACTTCTTAATCCTAAATCATTTCAGTAATGGAGTTTGCAGTGCAGCCCTGCAAGCAGCTGTATCTGTGCATGCACATATTATGTATAATGCATGTATCCTCCAGCTGCCATTAATATTAAAAGACAAGCAAAACACCATACATGAGGCTGAAGTTGGTTTTCTTCCCTTTTGTTTAAGGCCTTCGTTTCCATGACCGAGCACAGGTCCCAGCATGGCTCCTGTTGAGAAGAGATACACTATAAACAAAGAACTGTTTATTTAATTGATGAAACAGTTTGCTTATCACAAACTCTCTACTGTCTAAAACTGTTTTTTGTGCCTTCAGCAGTTACAGTCATTGTTGTTTATTTACCCATCAATTCTTAGTTAAGTGCTTGAGAACAGATTGCTTAGTTAAATTTCTTATTCATATATAATCAAGTTATCCAAAGATCTTGAGTAAAGTTTTGCTATTTATTTTGGTTTAAAGAAAACATATGTAATTTAGGAACATGAACCTCACTAAATATTTTTTAGAAACTCTGAATTTTGTCTGAAAGTGCTGGCTTCCAGGATATTTTAAATGTTTTAGAAAATATTATTCTATAGATAATGCCTCATTGAAAAAAAAAAATTAAAGCTTAAACGAATTAACCCAGTATGTTTAAGTGGTATCTTTAACCACAGAAATAACTAAATTATTTAAAAATCAGTTTCTTAAAACAAGCATGAAATAAAAATTGAATTTTTTTTTTGGTCATCAGTTACAATAGTGAAGTAATTCACATGGTTAGGTTATATGCTTTGTGTATTGAGAAATACTACATAAAGTAACATGGCATATATG
The DNA here is from genome assembly GCA_013396875.1 of Vireo altiloquus. NCBI lineage: Eukaryota > Metazoa > Chordata > Aves > Passeriformes > Vireonidae > Vireo > Vireo altiloquus. The sequence continues at coordinate 803,373 of VZRF01001132.1, read as the reverse complement.
CCACAGAGGACCCTTTTGTTGCATAATTGGGAATTAATGTATGAGGTTTTCCTTTCTCTATAAACGTCTCAGCTGAAACCTTAGTTTAGATTACAAGTGAAACCTGATTTGTTTATCTCCATATGTACTACATAACAGAGTGCTAAGACAACATTTACTGTGTAAATATTTTGGGCTGACTATTGACATATTTTCCCATCATTTACTGGTGTCAGGGACTTAAGGATGTGTGTTTTGGTGAGGCTAAAATTGAAAAAACTTTCAATATCTGTCAGAAGACCTGCTTTTATGATTATGGAAGTGCTTTAAAGAATGTTGTTAAATTGGATAGGAACCTTTTTATGCCACTCTGACTGTATTGACCAATTTATAATGGATTTATTTAATCACTTGGCAGTGTAATATATAATTACTGGATAAAGATAGCATGGTGAAGAGAATCAACAGAGAAAGCAAGGGAAAGACATTTGGAAATCCAGTCAACTAAATCCTGGATTAGCCTACTTTAATTAATCCTTCTATTTCCAGAGGGCATACCTTTAGTTCCTTCCATACTGTAATGTGTAAATGCTTCTTTCATCTCATCCTAAATAGTATTTGGCCATTCAAATATATATCTGCTGAAACAAAACTGTTAGCCAACACTATCTGTGCTTGTTCAGGAGCTCTTGGGAAACTAGGAGGAACACTGTAGGCTACAGCTGAAGGAAGAAGGACCTGAGACTGGAAATAATAGGAGATCCTATCTCTGTTAAGAAGGTTCATTTGGCACGGACAGAGTAGTGGTAATGCATGTTCCTTGTTTAATATGCTTGACAGAAAGCCTCGGGCAGAATGAGGGACATTGACTTCCCCTTTAAAACACACCTGCAGTTTTTCTCCCTTGCAGATCCACCACAGCATCCCTTTTGGGATTACCTATACTTCATTTTCAACTCCCCATAGGGAGAGACAAATGAAACAGAGATTATTCTTTTCTTCTGTACCAGTGAAGAAGTGGACAATTTTGGAAAAGAATACATATATAGAGAGAAAACAGTAAAATGGCTGGTCTCAGATATTTTATCGTGGCTGAAACAGTACCCCTCAAACCTGTTGGCATTTTTAATGCAAACCTTTTTCTGAAGAGGCCTTCTAGTTCGTTGATACTCTTGTGAAGCAGAAATACAGGAAAGGTGGTGCTCCAGAATTAACTAATTCTGGGACATTCTGAGACAGTAGAAACCGGTGAATTTCTTTTGACCCTATCACATTTCAACTTTTTGTTGTATATTTTTGTCCCATGACATATAAAATACCTTTCCCTATCCTTTTTTTTCTTAGATCCTTTGTCTAACTAGCACTTAGAGTGAGACCTCCCAAATGTCACTTTGTTCAAAAATGATCCAGAAAGCACCAGAATGCAAATAGGTCTCTCTTCCATTAATTGGCATGCCTTTAAAAGTATCGGGAGTTGTCTTAATTTTGTTCACCCAAGATCTGAATGTAAAAGTCTTGTAGAGAGTGAGAGAGAGGGTGCATGGAAAAGAGATATTTGGGAGCATGCATCAGTACTTTGGAGTTTGTAACAGAACCTACTCACCTCATGCTCTGCAAGCTCTCTGCTTAGGTCCCTAGTGCCCAGCCTGGCTGCTTGGGGAGGGGTATTTGGACGGCACTTTGTGAGATATGAATATGTACCTCTGTATAAATGCAAAGATGCAGTCTTTATTACATGGGTGACAGTCCATTAAAACTCTTGTAAAAATGTGTACATTTCTTTGCTGCACTCAACTTTGTGCAGTGTGGTGGAAAATCTATTTTAATGCCCTGACAACTGGGCAAGAACTAATTTATTTCTAGGCTTACACTGTAAGGTTCTGGGGCGTAAAGTGAGAGGGAATGCTGTGTAAGGTGTTAGTAGCCAAACTACCTCAGGTTGTAATGTCAGACTTACTTGTTTATGGAGTGTACATGCAAGCTCTGCAAAGTGCAGTGTATCAGAGCAGAGAATATTTGGTTAGGATGCTCTAAAGTTAGCTTACCCTGTTAGAGGAAAATACTGTTGTGCCATGCAAATAGCTGGCAGTCCTCAGAGGTTCAGGCTGGATGCTGTGAACTCCCTGCCATGCTGTGTAAGAGTACCCTGGTTCTGTCAGAAAGGCACTGGTCCTTGTGGGTGATAATCTCTATTTCTGCAGATTTCGGTAGGAGGCATTTTGGAGGGCAAACTTCAGCAGTGCTGCATGTAACAAAGAAAAAGTCTCCCATGATCTGTTAATTGTTGAATTATTAAATGCTAGAAACAATATGGCAAATTTAAGAGATCAGCATGTTCATAAACTTTTCCTTTGAGGGAAATACAAAATCAACATCTGAAAAGAAAAGAGAACAAAAGCCACTGACCAAAAATAGATTATTCAAAACTTTGCATTTGTGTTGTTCCATTGATTCTTTTTTTTATTGTTTGTATTTGGTTTTGTTTTTAAAGCTTTACAGCCATTTAAGAACTGTGTTCTGAATATGCTTGATTCACAGATAATTTTTTCACCAATATTTGTTTTTTGAGAATTATGAAACACAAGTTCTTTCACTTGCTACAGCACTTCAAATTTTCAAAATACACCCATTGGAAAGATTGACAGAGCCTGTCTAATTCTTCATTTAGAGGTCTCAGTCCATGGAATGTATTTATATTTCACCTCTACTGTGGGATAAAGTTTTGGACATGTAAAGAGGTTTTATAACATGAAAGAAGTTGTACAGGAAGCTTGGAAGAGCAAGAACTCAAACACTGAGTCAATACTTGCAGTCTGTCTTTTCACTCTCATTGGAGAGTGCAATTTAATATGGGGACTATTATAACTTGGAAATTTGTTAGTAATTTGAGAACTTTGTTTACTTCAGAGACTATACCATTGTTTACCATTCTCTAGGGCTAATCATCTATGTTGAGAATGTGCATTGAGTAATGGTATGTAATCCAAAATCCAGAGGTATTACTTCTGTTATGACAAGGTATTAACATACCTGTTGTTTTACATAAAAGGCAAAGAGAGCAGAGTCATCAAAAGACTCTTGTGCAACTGTAAGTGTGTCATGCATATTGTTACTGAAGTAGAAGGGAAAATGAAGAGGTAAAATCATTACAAACAGCAGGGGATTGCTCCCCATTACTCCATTTAGCTAGTACGAATTATCCAGGCCTGCCATAATACAGCTGGACTTGTGCATCTAGACAAAGGATTCTCATACAACATTGCCTGGATGCTGTTGGGAACCATCTTTTTCCAAGAATTCATGCATATGGACAAACTATACTGCAAAAATAGTCATTCGCATCCAAGAGAAAGCTGACTTGCACTGCTTAGCAAGGTGGTGACATTATTAATTGAAAGTCTCAGTATTGCAAAGCCTTCTGAGTGGAATATTCTGATAGTTCCTACACCCCAGCTCACGATGAAAGATAACCTTGTGCTGAAGATGGACCTTTAATTTATTGGTTGGGAATGTGTGGCTGACGGGAACCTTTCACTTTTAGGTCAGTGTTTTGAACCCAGGCCAGGTGAGTAAGTGACAAGGTTGCTAACACATGCAGACTGTTTGGTAATATCTATGAGGTGAGTTATATGCTCAGTTTAGCTCTCGGCAGGACAGGTGTCCCCATCACTTAAACCACCAGAAATGGCAGCTTCATTGGAGGTGCCCAAAACTGACCTTACTAGTGAGAGGTAGGGACAGTGACTTTTCATCCTAGAGGTGAAAGCTAAAAAAATTTTCGTATGTGAAAATGCTTTCTCAGATTGCATCTGTGGGGTTACTCACAGTCGTAGCTATTCTTAACTGTTCCATGAGCCACTTCTTTCTCCATACTGGAGGGGCTGGCACATTCACTAAGAGTTTAAGGAGGGAAGGATAACTAGCATGGTACTAGATTTACAGTAGTAGGTAACTGGTTTATACTAAAAAGCTCTATTTGGTTTTTAAATGCAGAATTCACATTGGTTGACACTGAACAGATTCTGAAGAAGTTGGTAGTTGTTATATGTTGTTTTCCATCTGTTCACAGTAGGTTCTGGTTTTGATTCATTTTTTCACAGTTCTGTATTTACAAGAAATTTATAGTTTTGTCAGCTTTCTAATCTCTCTTGCTACTATTTCTTTATTGGGCTTTTTTCAGGGTATTGTTTGAGCATCTCAAAAACAGTGGGTAATTTCTCCCCCAAATGGTGCAGTGGAATATGGAGAGTTTATTATTATCCTTGAATACAGACATGGGATGCTGAAAAGCACTCAGCTATGGCTAACATTTGCTCCCATTGTTGTTAAAAAGATTATCGTCCCTTGTGAGGAATCATGGGTCATCATTTACTCAGTATTTAGGACAGTAAAAACATTTTTAAAATTCCTGTCTTAAATGTCTTAAAGACTGTTGGAAAGCTAAGGAGAAAACACAAGTGTCGAGGTCTCTCCTCAAGGATGATAATACAGACCTCAGGAAATGTGCATACCCATAGAACAGATTATGGAATCCACTTCCATTTTATTTTGGTTTATTTAGCTTTCCATGAACACTCTTCTGCCTATTGACTTTGACTCTCCCTCTGTCATCTGTTTCTTCAGCTTTGTTTCATTATTATTCTCTGTCTTCACCATCTTCTTTTATTTTTCTCCTGACAGATATCCAATATTAGATTTCTTTTTGCTAAGGGAAATTAGAGGATCATATGAAAATAGAAGAGGGAAATGGGGATCACCACTGAAAGAGCACCCTGACAGAAACAAAATTTACAGCTTCCATTGCTTGCCAAGTGCTTGGATTCCGACCAGGGAGTTGTTTTCTGCTGAGCAACTTCTTATTTTGTAGTCTTTGAATCACTTATATTCCTAAGTTTTAAGGTTTCTCAGACACATTCTGTCATGAAAAACAGTCTTCTTTCTATTCTCCCTTTTCAAGGCTGCAGTGTAGATGTCAGTTGGATAGGAATATTCCATGAAGACCATTGAAAGTATGATTGGGAGACTTCTTGCTAATCTGAATCTGGCTTTCTTCAAGTTATTTCACTGACTTGTTAAGATTAGTTTGGATTGTAGCTCTGTCATGAAACATGCTTACAGACTAATCATTTTGCTGTCTTACTCAGATGTGATAAGCATGCACCCTATTCTGTCATCTAAGTGAGTAACTAAAGGATAGTATAGGAAATACTTCAGGGCAGATTCCTACAGAAGTCTGCTTAATAAGCCCTCCCACTTAGAGTGGGCCACTAGTCACCATTAGTAGGAATAAACTTTCTGACTTGCTAAACATGCTTGGTTTTTTCCCTATGGTTTTGTGCTTTAGTTTTCCTCTTCGATAAATAGCTGGCTGCTATTGCAATCAACTCAGATACATTACATAAAAGAGATAGCTTCTGTTGAGTCTGGGTGGGGGACCTTTAAAATACTTTGGCTTAACCAGTGGAACTAGGACTAATGGCTAGAGTTTAGATAGACAAAATCATGAGCAGAGGACATGCATGCACCTAAATGCAGGCTAGGAACTATGGTACAATGTAAGTTTTGCATGCTTGTCCTTGGAAGTTTAATTTTTAATATAAGATTGGATTTAGCAAAAGTTGATGCTTACTTAACTAGTTTCCTACTTTCATGAAAACAAAATATGCCAAACCTTTTATCACCTGTAAGACTTTGTTTCTCCCTTTTTCATTAAAATTGCCGATGTAAATTGGCCACAGACCACTCTGGTCTGCTTAGTGATAGGAGTGTGTTAAAAAACATTCAGAATTCAGAAAACATATCAGGAGCAGGCAGGAGAGGTTTTTTTTTCCCTGGCAGTTCCTTTGTCTTTCTAATTCTTTCACCTTAACAAATTGGGTAGGTTGCAATTGTTGTAAAGATAAGAAGGGTTAAATATATCTTACTATTTTTATAATGCAAGATAAAACCATACTCGTGCTTTTACTGCAGCTTTTCATAGGATCCCTACCTCTTTTATTCCTGTGATTTTTTTCTGAGTAGCCTTTTCGTATTTGCATGATGCTTGAAATTCCAAAAATTAAAATATTTAGACCAGTATTTTCCTACGGATCCTGAGTACCTTTTAGTTTGAAATGGGATTTTTAATATTGCGTGTGTTCCTACTTGTAAAATATCAACGTTTTTGTTTGAAAATACATTTTGAACAGGCAGAATTATTTTAAATTGAAAAAATACTTGAACAGACAACTCTATGGTACTGCATGTATTTTGAGAAGTCACATAGTTGTATTGTACAGGTGCTTGTAAAGCTTTCTTAAATGAGCGTCATCAACAGTACTGAAAAAGGAAGGGACTTCCTTCAGGGAATTACATTAATGGTCCATCAAAGCCTTGAGTTGTCAGAACATTTACCTAAATTTTCACGCTTAAGCTTGAGGCTTCTCTCTTGCATGTAAAGATGGGCTTATGTGCCTGAAACTTCTCTGTCTTTTTCAGCTATTTCAGGTGATCCAATAAAGCTATCTTCCTGTTCCTAATAAATTTCACAATACTTTAACTGTTATAACTTCTTCAAAGACCTTGTGAAACCTCTCCGCTTCCTTCCTTTCCTTCCTCTTCTTTCCCTAAGAAAAAAGTGCTGAGGTGAGGATAGTGCAGGCAGTGACCCATACTAGATTTTCCATGCAACTTGCCAGCTCCTGAGTTTTTTTCCAGTTTAGACCACAGGGACAACATAAACTTTCTCTGTTGTCTCCTCTGAAAGAAGGAACTAAGGTCACTCACTTTGTAACAAAAGGCTCAATAACACAACAGTTCTTGGGGTTCAGCCTTGCCAAATTATTCTTCAAGGGATATTTACATGCTCTGGGTGGTTTTTTGGTGATAGTGAGCACTGTAAAACAGACGTGCAGTCATTCAGTACTGGAGGGAGTTGCATGTTTTACAGGAAACCCTAGACTCACACGGGATTAGGCCACCTGCTTTGCAAGGACTGAGGTCTCCCCAGGCTCCTCCATGCAAGCAAAATGCAGAGTGCCAATAAGACACGTGCAAAGTCCTTTGTGATGAATGCATCCCTTTGGTGACTTCTCCTGTGAGTGATAAAACTAAAGGACTGGGAGGAAATTCCCTTAGTTAGTAGAGTAGATCTGCTGACAGTGCAGAATATGCCAGCATATCATCTCTGTTAAACCATCTGTTAAACTATATGGATGGATGTGCTGGAGCAGGAAGGGCTTTCCCCAGTTTTGGATTTGGGGTCCTTGTGCTGGAGCTTCTACTCACTTCCATTGTGAGATGGCTCTGTGCTTATCCTTTCTGTTGTTCTCAGGAATTTGCCTTGGACATCGTGCCTGTGATTTGAGGATTTCCTTTCAGTAACCTTTTGGAGTAGGCTAAACATTTCCCCTACCTTAACCTTCATGTCATCCTTCATCATGCTTTCCCTCTGCTTCACTTGAGTTGTTGCTATGCTCTGGTACATTTGGTGTTAAAATCCCACTTTGCTTCCTGGTGTGATCCGGTTGTACTGGTGAAGCACCTCTCCTGTTGTAGTTATTCTAGTTATTTTACTAATATGTGCCAATGCATTTTGGTTTCCACTGCAAGGGAAAAGAAGAGCAAGGGAACAGTTAATAATAATTCAAGGCAACAACTAAAATAAAATAAAATGTAAGGTCTTATTTATTTTCATTTAATAAAAATATACTCCTGCGTGCATAAAAGTATAGCTGTTCTAGATGCTCTAGGAACAGCTGAAAGATACCATGTGTAGATATTGGTTTGCATCAAGCTGGTTTAAAAATGCTGTGCAATTTTCTTCTGTGTTTCACCTTCCAGCCTCTTCTTTTGGGAACAGAATAAACATTTAAAAGAATGAGGGCCAACACAGACTGTATCCTAAGCCCAGAGAAAACCCCTGATTCTGCAGCCATCAGAACACTCTGTGGACACAGGAGCTAGGAGATCATGTTTCAGGTTCACAACTTACATTTTAAAACATGGATAACAGTCAGTTGGGAAATTCTTTGAGGGGAAACCTCAGTATGGCCTACTGGGAATGCTCTGGCAGAGCTCCTTCTGTAAAACCCTTCCATGCACTCAGAGCCCAGTAATGTTCTGTATAATTACAGAGTGAGTCACTGCATCCCATTTAGCCTAGAAGAAACGAAGACCCTCAGCTAACAGAAAGAGAGAGGAAAAGCCCTTTAAGAAGGGCTGTAAAGGAGTTTCGAGAAACAGCTCTATCAGAATAAAATAATTCAGGAGAATACATATGTATGTAAACAAATGTGTTGAATACTTGTATTTGAAGCTAATTTTAGTCAGGTGTGTTCTCCTACTCCAGTTATTAGAGTTTAAGGTCCACAAAAACCAAGTTGTGCTTCTGTTTTCCTTAGCAGGCACAGAAACCATTAAATTTCCAGTTCAAGTAAAACCAAATGACTCCTGTGAGCCAGTAGCCTTTCTTGGGCTACTGGTAGGGGTAAAGACAAGCAGACACAAGGCTTTTGAAATAAATACTATTTTTGAACACTTATAAATACTATGGCAGACAGAAATTGGTTTGAATTGGAGGGAGTGAAAGGCAGAGTTAACCTTGATATGCGATATATGTACTAAATAGGATACAGGTCCCCAGTGCCTCATTAGGCCGGATCCACTTCTCAATTTCAACACTGAGTGTAAGCAAATAAATTTTCCTGAACTTGTGGAGTGTATCCCCTGTGCACCCTGCACAAGTTTTTCTGCTGCTTTAGTGATGTTCATTATGGACTTGGTGTCAGGACCAAACTAGAAATTTATTTTGCATTTTCAGGAGGCAGAACAAATTGTCTTGACTCACCAGTATTTGAGAGTGTGGTGACTGGTGCTTCCTCAGTTGTCTTTATCCATAATTATCACATGCAGATGTGAAACTTGTTATCATTGCATCTTGTTTTCTGGCTTTGAACCACTATCAAAAGTAAGTTATTACACTCATGTAAAAAGGACATGTGGGCTTTCTCAGAGGTGTAGGACAACTCAGATCTCAGAGACACCATTTTTCCCACAAAGCATGTCCTTCATTGTGCCTGTGTAAAAAATATTTGTACAAAGTGGGCATACCCTATTCTTTTTTTGGCATTATCTGCAGTTGACTGATAATTAATTAGGGGTATCATCTTTTTCTGCCCCTTGATTGCAATTCTACTTGTCAGAGGCTTGTAAAATTAAGTGGCCTTAATTAAATAAGTAAATTATCAGGTAAGAATTTTTTCCCCATACACTGTGCCATCACAGGAGAATATTGGCAGTCTTCACAAGGAGACTAAGTGGCCATAGCACATAAACTGCATTCTCTTTCCTGGAGTTAGCGTTTCCAAAATAGACCTGTGACAGCAGTAGACTTAATGGTGCATTAGGAGGACATTCACCTGTGGGACTGCAAATTCTTTGGCTTCCTGCCCTGCATCCCCTCTTCTGGGGTCTCTCATCTAAGAATGTTAGCAAACTTTATTTTGTAATAACAAACTTGGAAAGGAGAAATTTTTATTTATCTTTTCAATTTGTAGAGCCACATAGGGTAAATAAATTCTAAAAAGAGATGTCTAGCTTTGTAGACACTTATTTGTGTCCTTCCTGGTATTCAGCTTGGTGCCTTTAGTCCTGCCTTGTTTCTCTGGGAAATCTGATACTCTGAAATGTTCTGTACAGCTCAGCAGAAAAAGGAATTTGCTTTGTCTAAGTCATTTAATAGCTTTTAAATCCCAATGGATTACAAATTTCCCGGGGTACTATATGCTGGCTGTATCTTGATCTCTAGGACTTGAACGTGCTTTGAATTGTTTCTCAATAACTATGAATAGAATTGTTAGTTAAATCCAAAGCAGTGAGAACAAGTGGTATCACAATAAGAATAGAGGGATGAGGGCTAAATAAAATGGGGATTGAGGAAACGTTAAAATTTGCAGGTTAAGTTGTGCAGTAGCCTCCATGCAGTCTCTAGTGAATTGTATCACTGAAACATAGTTAACACTTCCCTAAGTATAATTTCTATAACCATGTTTAGTCCTAGGAAAAATAAGCTAGTTTGGAAGGCACCAGGCTGTGGAGCCACATGCTGAGAGTCTGCTGCGACGTACTGCAGTGGCATTTCCATGAGGCACAGGACAAGTGTCAGAAGGGGACAGATAACACCATGTCATGGCCTGGGGCAATGATAAAACAGAAAACTCTGAGCAGCTGGAGTTCAAATAAAAGATGTAACTCTCTTATTCTCGATATAGAAGATAATCAAAACTATCTAGGTACAGATGATCTAAATAAAGTCTCCAATCACAGTAGAGTGCTTCAGCAAAACTTGCTATCTCATGAATGGAAGCCTTGTGGTAATTTCAAGTTTATCCTTCAGAATGCTACAAATGCAATACAACTGGAAAGGATCCTAAATAACCTACAAATATAAAAAAGCAGACCATTAAAACCCTGTCTGTCATCAAACTAAATATTGAAAACAGCTTTCGGCAGTAGCAGCATCTTTTCCTTGTCTATATCACAGTGACATTGGCTGCTTAGTGTCTGCAAAATGAATGAGATGAGAAAACCATTTGCTTGAATGTCTCAAGCAAATTCAGTGCCATAAAAACATCAATTTTCAAGAGAAACTATTTAAATTATTTGGCAACTTTGTGATCTTTGGATAAAACTTATGTTTTGTGTCTACCAGTGCAGCAACAAGTATGTTGATTTTTATATATATAAAAATATATATATTTATATGAGCTAAGAAGTGTCAGGATCCATTTCTTCTTAAGAAACTGAGAAGTAGCCTTCTTCACAGTAGGCACCAGGTTTGTATTCTAAGACTTCTCAACTGGTGGGGTTGTTGACAATAAACTTAATTAAATGAAAAATGAGGAAGACTAATTTACTTGAATGGTACAAGGTGACCATTTACCATAAATATCTAAAGAGATGGAAATGGCTGAGGTTTTTTCCCATCTTCCTCTCTGAGTTTAGTATGGTCTGCTTGGAACAGTTCTATAAACTGCAATAGCATCTGCAAATAAGCACATGTCCATCACTTAAGCTTAATTCATGAAGGGCTCATTTATTTACAGGTTCTAATATTTATTGCCAAATTGCCATGTGCATTTACCACGTGCATTCCATTGCCAAGGTTCATGTGCATTTACCCTTGGGTGCTTTCAGCTTTTTTCTGTTTTGGCATAGTATTATTCCTTCCAAGATGTTTGTAATAATTTTTAGTGTTTGCAAATGACTTAATGTGGTGCTAAGCCTTTTTAGATACATACCACCAGAACAAGACACTGCTTGAGACAGACAAATTAGTCTTATAAACTAGATCCTAAACCTATGATGATCCAAACCAAATGCCATCCTAACACTCCATCATGTCATGCCCTGAGGGTGGAGGTGCCTGGAGTCTGTACTGTGAGGATTGGCAAGCTCTGGTTTCATGAACTCAGAAAAGCTAGTTACCTTAAAAGGAGGAACGTTTTACATTCCTGAATGACTGCTTTTCAAGCTAAGCTCCCTTGAACAAATCTAAAATAGATGTATTTGCAGATATACAGATATCAGCTGCAGCCTTACATATCACCATCTGCACACAGAAAAACTTAGGTCTCTGTCTCTACCTCCAATTCATCCTCTGCAGGTCAGCAGGACCCCTGCCCAGAAACACTTCCAATATTTTCTTCTCTCTCCTCCTTTTTCTGGGTGCCTAGAATCAGGGATTTCACTGCATAGGTCTGCCATATCCATAGCACTTCTTCCATCCTTTCAGTTCCATAGAAGAACATGATAAAACTAAAATTTAGGAAGCTGTTCCTTGTCAGTGTAGGAGCACTGAGAAAAGAGCCCAGTTAGCTGCCCATCGATTCTTCACATAAATGGAGTCAAACCCAAAAGTAGTCAAAATGTTATTCTTTAACAAAAAGTTGCTTTTTGAAGATTAGACCATTTGGGAAAATTTAGCCCACGTTTTCTTAAGGTATCAAATCTGTCTAGAATTTACAGAATTCCGTTCCAGGGAAGATTTTTGTCTTAATCTACTGACCTTCCTTATTCTGAGAGATCATAGATTAAATAGTGTAAAGAAACAGGCAAAAATAAAGAAGGCCAAAGGGAATTTTTTATTTACAATTGGGGTATATTGGTTTTTTAAACTCTATGAATTAAATGTTTTTAAAACTGGAAATTTGATATAGCAAAAGAAGGAAAATTCCAAATATCTGACAATTTTAAGTAGCTGAAGTCTAACTTACTAAAAATGTTTAGTAACAATGGCTTTGTTATATAACTAAACAGCTGCTAAAATACCTAGTTAATACAATTTTGCTTTATATATCTTAACAGACATTGAAATGCAAGGATAATTTGTCAGAAGGCTGAGAGAAGTAATGAATATTTAAAACCAGACTAATTTAACTACTATGTTTTCTAGTAGCCCATGTTTTGACTTCATTCATACAAAAGGTAACATGTATATGACCTCTGCAATGGAATTAGTTCTGCTTTTTGCCTCTGCAAGTAAAAACAGACTTGGTATGGACAGAAAATTGTTCATGGTTGCTTTGTGATATTTTTTTCCCTGCAGACTAAAGTATCTGCATTTGTGTGCAAGTTTTGCCTTTATATGTAGAACTTTCGTCTGCAGTTGCATCTGCAAGCAGAATCTAGAATTCTATTCAAGAAATTCTTTGCATCTTCATGAACATCTGGGATAAGAATTTTGTACTTGGCAACATTTATAAAGTGAATGGGAGCTGGGCATCCAAATCCCAGATGCAGTGTTCACTCAGATGGCTTAGCAGTTGTTTGGAAAACGCCTTGTTGATAAGTTTTTTTTAATCGCTATTACAGACGTTTACAGCCTGGTGCAATTCCCACCTCCGGAAAGCAGGCACACAGATTGAGAACATTGAGGAAGACTTCAGAAATGGCCTCAAACTTATGCTCCTCTTGGAAGTTATCTCAGGTTAGCTAAAATAAAGTTTTCTATGTATTTACAGCGCACTAACTGAAACACTCTTAAAAGAACAAAAATTGTTAATGATTCAAAACAGTGAACACAAACTCTAAGAGGACTGAAAAGTGTGAGATGAAACACATTGGAAAGTAAAAGGCAGGGGAAAAATAGCTCTGGCTTTTCCTTGTCTCCAAAATTTTCTAGTTTGTGCTTATGTCCCAGGATATCACAATGTATCAGTGTGTCATTGACATCACAGTGTGGTTGGACAAACCAAAAACATTGAGGACGTTGTCTTAGCCCCTAACAATTAAAAAACCCTTTACACTTAGGTTACAAATTCTTTTTATTCTGCTTTTAGCAATAAAGTTTTGCTTTGCTTTTAATGACTTTATTTGGTAGACCAATGCTTTCAAAAGTGAGTGCCTAAAGCAAACCTAGATCAATATTTAGTCACAAATAAAAGGTCTCATTTTTCAAGAGAGTGGAACATCCAAGAACTTCTTTTGCTAACCAGTGTAAACTCACTATGTCACTTTTGTTATGCATTATTCAGAGGGGGAGTCTCCCCCTCTGGGGAGGGTCAGAATGCCCTTGAATGGGAAGGGAATAGCTCAAGTTACAAACACACAAGACAGTTTAGAGTTTTGCTGCAGATTTCAGTGCAGAAAGAAATTCTTCAAGTGATCATTCCTCATGCAATGGAGAGTCTTTTTAGTCTTTGTGATCATTTGAAATGATAAGTTTGTTCAAACACATCACTTCTATGCTCTGAAATGACCTGCTCTGGTGTGCTGGATGAGGCTGTTAAAAACCATTCCTCTTGGTCAGATGTGCAAGGATGTTACGGCTGGTCAGCTGGATAGAATCCAGCCTCTCTTTTCAGATAGGGATGATGAGCTCTGAGAACATTCTCCCTTCTTAATATTCAGCTACTGTAACAGACAGTAGAAATGAACCAGAAATGGAGTAGCAGGAAGTACACATATCTTCCAAATGTTTAGGGCAAACAAAAATTTTACTCTGCTTTTACTGTTATGTCAGAAAGATCAAAGATGCTTCAATATTCGTATTTTCTTTTCAGGCTTTTGTTCAAACTTATTTGGCATTCTTTTGGAAAAATACCTATTAAAATAATTGCTAACATTTAGGTAGCATTAGGCCACATCCATTCTTGATTTCTAATCGCTTGTATGTCTGTGCAAGGTGTCTGTAACAAGAAACATATTAAATTTGTTGTTCTGCAGGGGAAAGGCTACCGAAACCAGACAGAGGGAAGATGCGCTTCCATAAAATTGCTAATGTCAACAAAGCTCTGGATTACATCGCCAGCAAAGGAGTGAAACTTGTGTCAATTGGTGCAGAAGGTACGTGACAGATCTTGGCTGTGCACCTCACTGAGGTCACACTACAGAGGAGTCTGATGGACACCCTTGGCCACACTATGTGCACTGTTGTCTACATATGGGTGCCTCAAAAATCCCTTAATGTTGATTGCTGGACTATATCTGTGAAAGGACAAGAGGTGGAAATTTTTGAACACCTGGAGAAGGATAAGGGGTATAAATGAGCACTAAGCTTAGTCTATCTCCAAGGTTAGATTGAGTTGTCTGTGTTTCAGTGGCTGTTCAGGCAATGATTTTTTTTCTTACAGAACATTGTGGTTTTCCTATAGATTTTTAAAAGTAAGCTTTTAAAACTCCTTTAGAAACCAGGTTGGATTCGAAGTTGTGCTTTATACAGTCTGGGATCTTTAGGAGATATTATTCAGACAAAACAAAGGCTGACATCACTACAGAGTAGCTGGAAGCTACTCCTGTTTTATTATGAGATTTTCTGCAGATGTGTTTCTAAAATTCAGATGTAGACTTAAGGGAGTGATCAAAAGAAACTCTGGTAGCTGGGGAGAGATTGAACATATGAAGAAAGTGGAGTGGGATGCTATTTACTAAAGTAATTGCTTTTTTATTTTTCTGCTGTTCAGGTAGCTAAGTACAAACGTGGTTGGCTAGCTAGATTCTAATAGATGTAAACTGAGCTAAAGAAGGCAGGCTCTCACTGCAAGTGAACCTATCTCCCCAGGAGATTCAATTAATTGTTCAAAAATGACAAAGGTGTGTGGAATACACAAGGAACTTGTTGCTCCGTAAGAAGATATTTGCATAATGGTTTGCATAGCCATTACCATACCAAGAATGATGTGGCTAGCATGATACCCAATTATTCTTTATTCCATAGCCTCAATGATGTGCTTTCTGTGCTTCTTTTTCCCCACTCTAACATGTCCTTACAGCAAAATTTTGGCTATAACCTCATTATGATGATGATAAGCACTCCTATATTCCACTGAAATTTTTAGATTGATTTATGAGCCTCTTCCTCCTGTTTCCAGATTTCTAGAGGCTTATATGTTTCCTTATTCTGGTTCCAAGCCCTAATCCAAGGGAGCTTACTGTAATTGTGGATGGAACAGGAGATTCATTATGTGGGATAAAGGTATCTCTAGAGATAATGGAGAGATCTGTCAGCATACATTGGTTGTACTATGGTTTGACCTAGCCTACTTGGTTCCTCAAGTATTGTTCATCCAATGTGTTCAGTTTATAGATCTAGAACTCAAAAATCCCAAGAAATGTGCTCCACGGGCAAAGCGTTTGTTTGAACTCAATCTTTATTTATTCAAGACTGAACTGAGGGTGTCACCTGAGTCCAAGTCCACACCATCTGTCTTTAGGCACATAACAGAGATCTTTTTTGGGGACTTTATCATCAGGGGGGAGAAATGGGTAATTCCCACAGGCACTTCAGATTTCAGAAGAGCTCTACTGCATTTCAGAGGTGCCTGGCTCCCTCCATCAGTTGCACAGGCTGCTGGGGCACTTGAGCCCTTTGCTCAATTAAATGAAGTGGAGTTGAAAATTATGCTGCTGCCTTAAACCTCTGCAGTGAAGGCTCTTCTGAGAGCGACATGGCATTGAATGGACAGCAGAGGGTACTGAAGAGACAATTTATGTGTGGAAATGAAAATTAAGAATACAGATGCCTGTTGGATACCTCATGAGGAAATGCTGAAGATATTACAGAGTGTGGAGCAAATGAAAGGTAGTTCCTGTCATGTTGTGCAGGAGACTCTGAGGCTTCCTAACCAAAAACAGAGTGTAGCAAAAAGTGTCCTGTGGGACAGTGATTGTTCTCTCTCATCACAGCTTGCACAAGGCTGGAGTATGTAAACCAAGATACATCAGCTCATATCTGCCCCTAAAAGGAGCAAGCCAGCCCTCTCACCCCCATCTCCTTTATTTTGCCCCATTTATTGCTGGTTGCTACTGGCAGGGTGCTCTGGCTGGGGAACACCATTTGAGCACTTTCCATAGCGCCTGAAGGCAGAGCATCTGGGATAGCTCAGATCAGACATTGAAAACATTTAAACTAACCCTGCTGTTCTCCTTGGTATCGGGTTAGATGCTCTGTGACTTAGGTGCTCAGTGATAATTCCCTTTTGGAAGGTGGCAGGAAAAAAGGGCAGTAACCTCTTCCAGCTTTTCAGCCACTTGTTGCAAGTTGAACCAGTATTTATTCTTGCATGTAACAGCAGGCCATACCTAGTAACCCGAGAGATTAAGGTTATGGTTTTAGCTATTATTCCCTGTTTCTGGAATTCTCAATCTGTAAAATGGATGTACTAAAAGTAAAAATGAGTTAATTATCAGTTAAAAACCCCTAAATTCTTGGATGGAAGCATGGGAGAAAAATTCACAGCTACTGGCATAGCTTAGGTGCAGATAGGAACCTGTCATTGTAAGACATTACACTATGTTGAGTATGGCCTGATGCCCACATTAGATTACATCCATGTGGGCAGGAGCAGATAGATTCATGTGCCTTCCCCTCCCACTCTAAACAGGCTGAACACAAAGCCAGCTCTGGCACAGGCCTGCGTAGTGCCCTGTTAAGTTTACTGTATCCCCTCTACTAAATTTGTTGCCTAAGGCACAGGGTGGTGCTGATGCAGCAATGCAGTATCACATCTGACTGGGTATGGTTTCACAGTGTGGGACCTCTGGCACCAGTGTGTGTCTGAAGAGTCCCTGTGCCCCCTGGAACTGCATTCTTGCTCCCACACTTCACAGCCCTGCCCTCTCACTGAGGCTGACAACTGTTGCTGTAGCTCTGCTGGAGACTGGATCAGCAATCTGATCTGTTTTTAAAACACACTCCACTTATTTTTTTCTTTCGTTGCATTTTTCAGCATTGTTGACCGGGCAGTCATTAGAGTAGCTGGGGTGAGTGCCAGCAAGGAGGCAGAGCAGTCTCCTTAAGTTTGTTTCGTTACCTAAATCCACAACCCCTTAACTCTCGGCCCCTGTGTGTGAGCAGGGGGCATGTGGGCTTGCCTGCACCCATCTGTTTGGGCATTCTCTGAGTTACATGGATGCTTGGAATACTTTTTAATTTCCAAAGCATAAAAGTTTTGTATCTAAATCTGCTGAGGATCATGTTCTGTGGTCTGACATACTGAATGGTGAACAGCATGTAGGCCCAAGGGGAACAACTGACATTTAAAATGGGGCCTCAAAATGGTGATTCCTGTGGGACATCAGTACAAAAATAAAACTAGTATTTTTAAGTGTCTAGGGATATTCTTTAAAGTCATCATTGTTGTTCTGAGCATGACTTCTCTGGGCTGTCTGTGGAGTGGAGAGAGCTGATCACTTTTACTTATGATGCTGAGCAGGAGCCCAATTTATCTACTCTGATCTGTCTTGTTGGATAATCTCTCTCTCCACTGGTCATGAAATGAGACTAGAGAGTCAAGAAGCTAAAAGAAAAAACTGTGAAAGTAGTCCTTTTGAGCCGTTCACAGTCTAGGAGTTAGAAGTTTTCCCTTAAGTTTTAAAAAAGTGCAGTAATTTGCATTTGCAAGGTACTTGCATCCTGAGTGAAATCAACTAGATATGGGGAACCACAAAGGACAAGTATCCTGTTAATTGGAAGCACTTCTGTATTGCTTTTCTGGGAAGTGGGAAAAATACTAACGACGAAATGATCTGTGAATCTGCTACAAGAAGGTTAGAATAGACATAAAATCCAACAACAATAAAAAACTACAAAACACACACACAAAAAAACACAAAAAGAAAGAAAACCAAAACAGAATTAAAAAAATGGGACTAAAACCTTTGAGAACTTGCTTTGCTTAACTTTTTCCCTAGACAGTTTTTATTGTTTCCTCTTCTTTTTCTCTTCTCTCCTTTTCTACCCTCATCCCCAGAAAGCTGTAGCTTTGTGTATGTGAGGGGCAGAAGCAATATTCCTGCCATAGCAAAAAATGTGCACAGGCAGTGTGAAAAAATTAATGAAGTCTTCTATTGACCTATAGAGGAAAATTATAGGAATGAATCAATACCTATTTGTCAGTGATACTTTTCAATATTTTAGCAACTTTGTTTTTCTTCCTTGTCTTTTATAGGAGCCTTTTTTTTGGTTTGTTTTTTGCTAGCAGTAGATAATGAGAAACCAAAGCTGGCAAATCACTTGAAAATCCTCCTGAGGCACAACATAGAAAACTTCCTCTCTTGCTCTTTCATTCTGTATGTGTGTACATATGGATATGTAAATCAAAACAACGATGTAGTGGTTATGCAAATCTATGAATTGATTGCCTGACAATCAGGAATGCCTCCTGAGTATTTAAATACATTTATTTTACATTCGAAGAAATTTGTCTTTATTGTATGTACATGTCAGACATCTGATCAAAACAGTGGTACTTGACCCAAGAGGAGGGAAAAAAGATAAGTAGCTACATGCTCTAATTTCCATTTGGTGTTTTTTTGTCTGAAAGGGTTTCATTTTGAGATTTGAGGTCTTTCAGGACCAATAATGTAGGATGCATGGAAGGTAGGAAGAATGGTGTAAGAAATCTGGAAAATTAGTGCAGGATCCAAAGGGGAAAATGGAAAATTAGTCATTTATATAGATGCTTGAATTATCACACTAACAAAGTAAGTATAGGATAGTGATGGGTTACACATTTCCTATCACATTTGTTAATTCCATAGGTTCAAATGACAGCTTGTGTCACGTCCTACTGCAATTTAACATGTATCTCAAGTCTCAGATACAGCAGCTGCTTTGTTCTGTAAAAGCTGCCCCTGGATTTAGGCAATTTTAAGTAGCAGAGTGACTGCATTTTCTGCTGGCACTTCTGTTGGCAATTGATGTTAAATCGAGGAAATTCCTCCTGCTGCAAGTTCCTCCTGCTCCTTGCCCAGAACACCAGTGGGCCCCCAGGCAGACACAGCTGCTGCACTTTTTGAGAAAGGCTGGAGGTGACTTTTAAGTAGGGGAGCAGCTGGTGCCTTCCCTGCTCCACTGCTCTCTTGGTGTGAGGTGACTGGAAAGTCAGTCTGCAGTTCCCATCTCTGACTGTTCCATCTCCTCCCTTCCCAATGTTGCGCGCTCCTTATAGACTCACTATGTTTCTCTGGGTCTCTTTACTTACTTTTCAGAATGATTTAACATTACTACCACCCTTAAGTGACCTGGCAGTACATTTTTTGGTGTTGAGAAATTTAAGTACCACTTAATTACAACGTGGGAACAGTGGATTCTGACCTGGCTTGTGGCAAGGATTCCCATGTTCCCTGTGTTACAGGTAGTCTCAAGCAGTCTTGGAACAAACTGAAACCCCAGAGGTAGAAAAACCCCATTTATATTAAAGATACACAAATGTGTGCATGCTTCAGAGCTGTGAGGCATTACCACGTGGCCGTGGTTCTGAACAGCTCGGCAGGAAGCTGTGCTGCTCAGTGTCAGGAGGTGCTGTCTCTTGAGCTGTTCTTCATGTCTTGTCTGTGCTGGCACCATAGGTAAATTCTGAAACATATTTAAATAGTATAGGGGAAATTCTGAGTGCCCTTTTATTAAAAACCAGTATTTTTAATGTCCTGTAGTTTCTAAAAAATTGGGATAAGACCCCAATGGTTTTTGGTTCTGTTGTATTTGAAAACTGCTAATACTGATACTGTTCAAATTTTCCATATTTCCCTTCATGCCCTCTCTTAAACATCATCCTAAAGATTTGAAACTGTTGCAACTACCTGGAGAGAAGCCTTTTAGCATGGAAGGACTGAAGTGACCTTAACCTCAGTAACCTTCAGTCCTACTGACTGAGTGGCACTAGCATGAGTTTGTTGAAAAATGAGCCTAGGTGAACTCTGTGTGAACAAAGAATTATAGAAGAAGTTGTGGTTTCGACTTAGCAGTGAGTTTTTGCAAAATTTCAGAGAAAAGCTAAAAAAAGCAATTTCCTTTTTAACCTGTCTTCAATTCCGAATAGTTAACTCCATTTCTAAAGAAAGCTCTCTGTAGTTCCCAAGAAAAAAGAATGTACATATGAAAAATGTTTATAGTAAAGTGTTTACCTAACCAATAAAAAGTCTCCTCTCTGTTCTTGTTGTGCATTCCATTCTAGTGCTGGACACAGACACACAAACAAACACACAGAGACACAAAGATGATCGCAGCTGCTAAACCTGCTAGAAGAAGCTGTTTAGCATGGAAGGACTGAAGTGACCTTAACCTCAGTCACCTTCAGTCCTACTGACTGAATGGCACTAGCNCAATCCATAAACTCTAAGTCTTTTATAAAAAAACAAACCTCTAGCTAAGGCCAACAACAACATCGTCTTTTTACAAGAAGTAAAATTAATTAACTAGTTACATTGAATTATTTAGAGAAATACATGATTAAAATAAGATGAAATTGAAAAAACCCTTTTAAATACTACTACTGTATCTATTTTTCACCTTAGAAATTGTGGACGGCAATGTGAAAATGACGCTGGGTATGATCTGGACTATCATCCTTCGTTTTGCTATTCAGGATATTTCAGTGGAAGGTAAGAGTAATACAGTTATGTTAAATAATTAAGAAACTTGTTTAAAGACATTTTATATGAATTGTGTACAAGTGAGAGGAATATTTTTAAATTTTTTTTTCACAGAAAATGATACTGTAAGTTCTCTACCTGGTGACAAAATTAATTTCTGGAGGGAAAATTATTTACTCTCCTTATCTTGACAGAGACCTTGAGCCAGCTTCCTAAGTGTAGAAGTTCTGGTCATGTCTATCAGCTACAGAGACGGAAACATGACTACGTTTCTGAGCTTCTGATCTGTACCCTTTGTGTTTGGTCCTATTTTCAAGACATGATTTTAGTCCTTCCCATTCGTCATGTTCTTTGCAAATAAATGTTATCTGATTATATCCCTCTTCTTTCTATCTATCACTTTTTCCCCTCACTGTTTCAGAATTTTTTTCTTAACTTCCACTTGGTAACTGGCTCCAAAAAGCTTGTTGTTACAATACTTTTTAAATCAAGTCTATGCTTTGAAAGTCTAGAATTCTAGAAACGAATCTCAATTTTCAACAAAAGTAGAGTAATTTCAAGCTCTGCATGTTGTCCTGCCCACATAATTGTGGGATTAAATATGGGCCTAATGGTTTATTTAATAATTTCTGACCTTTACTTATGCATTCAGATGCCTATGGGGTTCAGATAATTGAGGTATTTTTGGGGCACTTAAACCTCCCCATAATGCAAGCATATTTCATGTAGACATCAACATAGTCTTTTATGTCTACTTGTATTATATTTTTATTGGGTTTTTTTCTCCAGTGTACAGTCTGCTGTCCGACCAATATAATTCCTTCAACTTCTAACATCCCAGAACTTTTGTGCAGGCTGAGACTCGAATCTTAACTGACCTCTGTATTTCAGTGAAGCCCTAGTAGTCCATTTATATGACCATCTTTTAGGATTAAATATTGGTTTACACCGTTCAACTTCAGGTGGCCAACCACATTTAAGATGACAAGAAATTAATTACTTGAGCACTCTTAAAATTTTTCCATTTTTTTTACTCCCTTGTGTCTTTTACAGAGACCTCTGCCAAAGAAGGGCTGCTGCTGTGGTGTCAAAGGAAAACTGCTCCTTACAGAAATGTGAACATTCAGAACTTCCATCTTAGGTAAACTTCCATTATTTCAAGAGGTAGAAGCAATCTCAAAAATATCATGTCAAATTTTTCCCACAGTTGTGTAGGTATATATTTGACAGGAGAATTTTACCCTTCACTGTTAACTAGACTTTTTTCAAATTCTCCTCTTCTATCTTCAGTGTTATTTTGGTTAGCCTTCAGCATTATTTGCTATGACTTCCAGAGTTACTATTTAAAAGAAAAAGATCCTGCTATATACGGAATGACCATGGTACATTTTTAGAGGTCCTTCATATTATATGGGAATTCCTGAGTACTGCAGCTTAGTGGCAGATGACTGCTTTCAAATGAGAGCTGCAGAGAAATTCTTCTGGCAAAATGACCAGTGTTGAGCATGTGAATATCTTGTTATGATGAATCAGTCTTTATTATTTTGGAATGTACATTACTATAAGGACCATAAAGTTACAATACTTTTTACACAACAGCAGCACTGTAAACACATTTGTTTGCAGAATCAGGATCTTAACCTAAGTTGGAAAGTTTAGTGAAGCTCCAGCCTTGTGTTTTGGTGTTTTCATTAATAGCTAGAATGGGAATTCCAGGCTGTATACAGACTGCCTGATTTGGGGATTTCACTGGGCTAGTTCCTGAAGCTGTGCCACTGGCCTACCTCATTAAACTACATGACTTATCATTTGCACTGTTTAACCATGTGATCTTCTCTTCCCTGAGACCATTCTAGTATTTAAAACAAGAGCTTTATATTAGTGTTTTGAATTAATTCTTAATGCAGTACCTAAAGCACATTTAGTGACAGAGGAGATACAGTTCATACATGCATTCCAAGATAAGAAAAATTTGTTTGATTCACAGTCTCTGTATTGCTTTTCAGAGATCTGAAATTTGGTGTTATTTTCCTAGAATATGCAAAGGTATATTTAGTAGAACTTTATATAGAATGATGGTATACTGTAAGTTACAGTGTCAGAATCTTAGTGTATATATATATACATATACTGATATGGTACATGATATGGGAAAACATATTGAATGGAAGTACCTTGATTTATGTTTGGGTGGATTGGCTCTTACAGTACTACTTTGCAGTGGGCTGTCCAGATCATTTCAGTTTACACCTTTTGGGAAAAAAAATCAATCTTTTGTTTGGTGCTCAGTCTGATTCGATTTTACATTCTAGATGATTTTATATTATACAGTGTTAGGTATATTCTGCTTGATGGTGTTACATTGTTTTGGAGATGGTTCTGTTATTTGAAGGACCTACCCAGACGTCTCAGTAGTAGGGATTTTAACATCTGAACATGTTAGGCTCACACAATTACTGCACAGGACAAGACCTCAAACCCTCAGTCCCTGTGATTGCTTAAAGTGTTTACATATTGTATCTTTCAGAATAATTGCTTCTGGCTTAAAGGAACCTCTCATAATCTTTCCAAAAATATGTTAGTTGTAGCTCCATTCATTTCCTGTTCTTGCCACAAAAGGTAGCGGGTCTGAAGTCAGGATGAAGTGTAAGAACTCAGATCAAAGCTGTCATATGTGTGAAGTGTTTTAAGCTGATTTACGATTTCTTACTTCTCTGAGCACATGGTTGTGCCAGTAAAATTCTCAGAAATAACAAAGGAAAAGCCAATTGCTTCAGCAAATTCAAATAATTGCAGGTTTGCTCACCTTTTATTTTTTCACAAATACACTGTGGGTGTAATGGGAGATGATGCACTTTCATGGATGAATGTGTACTTGAGCTGTTCTAGAACACTGCATGAAAAGCAATCAAAACCAGGGACTGTTGCACAAAATGTGCATTACCCAGGAAGTATATGGAGTCCTTACCTATATATGGACTGTATGGTAAGATATGTGCTATAGTTAAAGGAGTTACAGTAACAGAACAGCTCAGAGAGAGCTGACAGGACATAAAGGTGTTGACAGGACATAAGGGTCAGGGGTTCCTGCTTTATTTTAAGCCTTGAGCAAGGATCAAACTGTAAAATGCCATGACTTTATTAACTAATTTTTTTCCATTTTATTTTTTTGTTGTAAAGCTGGAAAGATGGCCTTGGATTATGTGCACTTATCCACAGACACCGACCTGATCTTATTGACTACTCCAAGCTAAATAAGGTCATCAGTCTGGGTGGTACAGCATGCTGTCCTGCAGTGATTTGGCTGGCTTCTGGTTTGCTTAGCATGTTTTCTAAAAGAAAGGCTGAGGAGTGCATACTAATTCTGACTGACTTTCTAAGGTCCTTCCCAAAAAAATCTCAATGACACGAGGGAGAGGACCTCCTGACTGTCCTGTGTCCTCTCCTTCCCACTACAATGACTTCAGCATTTAATTGCAAATAATCTGATCCTCTGATGCTGGCAGTTGATGAAGTCTTTACACTGCCCAATGTGGATGTAAAATCAAAGACATTGGAATTATCCATTTATTGCTGATAGTAATGTTCATCCTGTTTTTATCTGGTGTAAATGACTGTAGATTGCAGACCAGTAAACAATGACATGACAATTAATCCTAAAATTCCTTAGAACAAACACTACCCTTGTTAATTAGGAATACACACTAAGTTACTGATTCAGAAAGTGTTCACTGATTCTCAGATTATACTTCTACCTATACTTCCAGATGAGTGGAAACAAAACTGATAACTTCCTTAGATAGTACCTCATGGGAATTACAGAACTATTTTATTACAGTGTGCTACTCATGGCAAAATGCATGTTTTCTAAAAGATACTTTGGTTTGAGAGGGAGGAATGAGGAATGAGCAGTAATGTCAGAATTTCTTGATATCATTACTGAAGAAAAAAACCTAGAAAGAAGTAGAATGTTGTTGTTTCACATTAGGTCTCAATACACACATGCTGTTTTCTCCTCTGTGAAATGAATGCTTCTCGAGGTCTCTTGTAATCACCAGTGAAACAGAAATCTTAATCATGGTTTTAATCTGTTGTGTGCAACTTTGCACTGATGAGAGAGACTGGTAAAACATCAACTGTATTTTTCCATTCCAAACCCTGTCATTGCAAATTGGTTTACTAGTGGAATCAACTATTATTAGAAAGTCCTTGGTGAAGGAAAAGATAAATGAATGAACTGAAACTATTTTAAAACTTAGCCTGCTTTATATATATGTTCAATTTATGCCAGGGTCCCTGAAGTGTGCAGTGATGAAAATGATATGAACTTAGTAGTGAACACATAAGATTTTAATTTAGGCAACTGTTAAGATAACTTCAGATCTGAACCAATGGGCAAAATATTAGCCATCAATACCAGCTTGTTCTCCAATTCTATATACAACCTTTCCTACAGATAAACTGAGTAATGGAATGACTAAGCTACCTGTCTCTGTGCACATGTGCTCATTATGCACAGCACTAACGGAAGTGAGTTTGATTTAATTTGTGCTTTGAATAGTGGTACATGGTACTAAAGAACATCACTCTATAATCATCCCATAGATGAGTGTTGAGAAAAGGGAACACAACATAAGCAGGCCTGCTTCAATGTTACTATTTCTCTCTTAGAGGTTACCAAAATAAGAACAGGTCAGGTTTCAAATTGAGGTTGAGCTGTTGCACGTAAAGCACATGCAGAAAAAAAATCCTAAAATAGATCTTGCTTTTCTGATCTGGCTGAGTTTGATTGACTCTTCATTTTGGTTACATTAACAGCTGTCTTGGTTTCTTGTTTCTTATCTCCCTGCATGCTGTCCTTTCCTTTTCTCACTAATGTGTTTTGTGTGAACTTATAGCTGGAAAGATGGCCTTGCTTTCAACGCCCTTATCCATAGACACAGGCCTGATCTCCTTGACTATGCCAAGTTAGATGAGGTATTTCTTTAGCTGTAGCAGAGATTTTTAGTTACTGTGGCTTGTAGCTCTCTTTAAAAGGATGGGTGATGGAAATCTCCAATTATTCAGGAGCTGCTATGATTTTAAAGCAATCCTTTGCCAGTGGAGCACTATTTACTCATGCAGTTAGTACCAAGTGCACAAATAGGAGGTGCTCATCACTCATTCATAAGCAAAGTGCTTTAACCTAGTCAGTAGGTCTCACGTAGATTTACTGTCTTTTTTATTTTGCTTTTCTGCATCTTATTTTCCCAGTCTCTCTCTCTGTAGACATGGGCATTGTTCAGAGTGGCTATGATCAGTTAGCAGTTTGTGACTATGTCAACATGCTAACAGCATTAATGGCGTGAACTGCCATTTCACACAGCATGTTTTCCCTCCAAGCTGATATGGAAAGGCTGCCTTAATGGCAGCCCTAATCTGACACACTCTTTCATTGTCAGCAACAGCTGCCTGTAATCTAAGACACAAAATGTGAACTCTCTGTCCAAACTGTGCTCACTGCTTCCTTTCTCTTTCCTTCAAAAATCAAAATCTCAAAACCAGAGGAAGTGCTTGAATTTCCATAACCCTAAAATTCAGTTTATAGAGGCATTACAGACTTTTATTTCCAAGCCCAAACTGGCAAGTTTTGCTCCTTCTGAAGAACAGTTGTCTCTGTTGCTTCTTCCCATGCATGCACCTAACCAGAAGAGAACGCAGTAGAAGTCATATCCCTGTGATGTACTGTATAGTGGGTATAAAACAGAAAGGGCTAACTCTGTGTTGAACAGTCTCATTTAGCCTGCTGGTCCAGTGGCATTTAGTGTCTATATTGCTGCTGTACTTAATTCAGAATTAGCTCAGTATTGAGTGTACACTGCAAATGTTATCTGTGTTCACCTCCAGAATGTATTTCCAGCAGAGTTCTGGTGGTAGATAATAGCTTATTAAAGTTTTCTTTTGAAAACATAGCAGCAGATGGACCAAAAGTTCATTTACCTAGACTCTGTTTTTTGAAGAACAAAAGTTGTGACTCCAGTTTAGAGTTTGGAAAAACAGAAACTAAATTTTAGTGTACCTCCTCTAGTCTTGCTTCAAAGAAAAACTTCTATCTTTCACTCATTGTATTTTTTTTTCTTTAATGCAGGATGACCCCATAGGGAATATCAATCTTGCCATGGAAATTGCTGAAAAGCATTTGGACATCCCAAAGATGCTGGATGCAGAAGGTGAGAGTTATAGCTTACTGAATTTTGTGTTGCTCATAAGCAGGACACAGTAAAATTTCTTATTTTTTTCCCTAGCAGATTTTCAGTATTCCTTTCATATGAATCATAATGTAGCAACCTGCTTTGTTTTCAAAAAATATTTTCATTCTTTTCCCCATGCATTGGATATTTTCACTCTATTGGTTGTTAATGTTTGCATTTATTATAGTACTTTGGACCTTAACCTCAGCACATGGCCCCACTATGTTAATTGAGGCAAAATGCAGGATCAAAAGTCAATCCTTGGATTTAATAATTAAAATTTGATAAAGGAAAATATAACTGTTTGCAGCCTAAAGCATATTCAGTTTTTTAAATGGTTAAGTGAGGGGCCAAAAATAGAAATAGAAGTACAAAACTTTCAAAATATACTAATGCATGCCTAGCCTCCTCTGAAAGAGAGCTCGGTTGAGGGAAGCATTTTTTTTGTTTATTTTAGTTGTAAACTCTTGTAGTGATACTTTCAACAAATAATTTGTGTGTCTCCAGTTATCTTGAGAGTTTCTTGAATTTCTTCAAGATAACCAAACTCTGGGCAAAAAATGTTACCAAAACTATTGGAATTTGCCTACATTAGTTCAAAGCATTCTTCTCCAAGAATGGAGACTCAGCTCTGGTGGCTTGTCAGTTGAGCTGTGATAACATGAGAATTATCCAGAGAACTCAGACTGACTACACCTGCTCCTCTTGAAGTCTTCATTCGGAAAGTTAGACAGGATGATTAGGAAAATCCAGGTTGTAACCTCTTCATTGAAGAGTTGTTTCACTTTCATGCTTTAAAACTAATTGTTTTCATCTTTTGAACTGCAATTCCCCTTTCAAGACCACTTAATTATTTTGCTCTGAAATACTGTTCAAGGAATAAACAGAGAAGTGCTGTCTCCTTGCCACTGAGCAGCTTCTACTATCATTCTGCTTTCTACATTTTTTTCTCTTCTCTTCATAGTCAATATAAGAAACCTTTTATTTTCCTCTCCAGATTTTCTGCACATTCTATGCCTTATCTTACTATTCTCCTCTTGACAAGGGAGGAGGCAATGAAATTATATTTCTTTTAACACCCTCTAAGCGTTCATGGTCACTTTTTATTCTTTACTTCCACTGTGCTTTCCATGGAAACTTTGCAAAACTTTGTTCACAGCTGCATAAAGTAGATGCAAAATCAGTAAATATATTGGTTCTGAACCTAGAAATCTCACTGTTAGTGTTAGAAATTGTCCTCTCATTCGTGGGTCTTTTTGAGTCAGTATCTTCCCACTCCTTACATTGACAGGAATCCTTGCAGCTTGCACTAGAGTCATTCATTACTCAGCCATAACTGCTGTAAAAACACCTTTTTCTGTTTTTCTCTGTTAAGTATTGAAAAGGTCCATTTTTACCCATGGACACATACCTTGATTGCACCCACTTTATATTTCCACTCTTTCCTGCCATGGTAGGGACAAAGCTATTAGCCAAGCCAAACCCTCCTGTGATTTATGCTGTTAACTAAAAAGATGGGCTGGCGCAGGGATTGCAGAACTGCTGCTATCCAAGCTTTTCTTAGGACAAAATGTATTTCTGGACTGCAGGAGTTGTACAGGTTTTCAGTGTATGCCAGTAGCCTTCAGCCACAGGGACCCTGTGCTGATACTCTGTGCAGTTCTGGTCTGTGACTGTCAGTGGCTGTGTTTAGCTCTGCAATAATTGCAGGGATTCAGATGAAGTTGCTTTGGAGTGGCAGTGAAGCTGAACCCAGTAGATCTGCCAGCCATGCCATCTGCTTGGAAGTTTCCACAAACCAGAAGGTAGCAATACCCTTCTGTACAGTCTCAGCCTTCAGATGTTTTGCCATTTCAGGGAGAGTTGTATATTTTGTCTTGGCTGATTCCTAAAGCTTAGGTGGCTTTTCACTCATATCAGTAAACAGATGCCACCTGAATAATGGTGTATTTATTTGGAATCCTTACAGCACTGAGGTGACACAATTAGCATAATCAGATGAAAATACCTTGTGAGAATTTCTGAGCAGTTAACCCTCTTCTCTCCACACAGATGTAGTAAACACTGCCAGACCTGATGAAAGAGCCATTATGACTTATGTTTCCTGTTACTACCATGCATTTGCTGGTGCTCAGAAGGTGAGATTGTAGATGAATCAGATCTCATCCTTCACCTTCTGTCTTGTTTCTTTCAGCAATTTTTCCTTTTCTGATCTTTTCCTCACTAGTTACTAGAACAGCATCTTAGAGCTGAGCTCATTTCCTGTCGCCTCTTTTCTCTGTGAGCCACTGTTTTGGTAGAGCCAGTAGTAGTCTATCCATTTGTTCCATACAAATAAATCTTCCTGTCTCATCTTTCTGCATATTTACTAATAATATCCAGTAGGTTTTTGACAGCTGGTTACTGAATGGGATAGAGCATGGTATTCCTTTTAAATGAACTTGTGTGCATTCAATTGAAGCACCATTAAAAATGCAAGATGAAAATAAGCTCAGAGTGAAAAACAATTTCAACAGTAGAATGCCATCTTTCTTCTCTCTGCTGGATATTATTTCTGCTACAGATGTCAAAATCATCATAACATGCTCAGAAAATAAACCCTTCTCTTATGCTTTCAGGGTTGTTTTTAAAAAGTTAAATGCTTAATGGTAAGTACAAACAGCAACATCAAATGATGCTACTATGCAAAGCAGACACAGAAACATATATAGACATCTCAGACAAGCTCTGGAATCATGTCCTAAAGAAAAGAAGGAAAATTCTAAAAAGTAAGGTGGTTTGGAGTTGTGCCTAGTTCTGGTATTGGTAATATAAGGAATACTGATATATAATGTTAAGGTTATAACTAATCCAGGTGCAACTTCCAGAGAACATCTCCCCAGATTGAAATGTAGTCTGCCTTTCCTGTGTCTTAGTCAAAACCCCCACAATCTAAGTCACCAGACATATGTGTGCCAGTTCTTAGCAGACAGTCCTGGTAAAATTAAGGTTACTCTCCCTATGGCAATACTTCAGGATCAAGCTTATTAAAAAAAATCCTCCTCTTTTTATGAGCTTATACTGGATTTTTAGTGTACTTTATATTCCGTCAGTACCCCTCAATCTAACACTAAATTTATTACAGCTTTGTAGAGTTCCTAGAATACAGAGCTATGGACAAGAAAGAGAAGGACATGAAGTTATGCATTTCTTTATTCATCCTATTTTCTACTCCTCAATTCCTTTTATTCTTGTTTTATTTTAACTTCTCCCCCCTCTTGTAGATATTGTGAACACTCCCAAACCTGATGAGAGAGCTATCATGACATATGTGTCCTGCTTCTACCATGCTTTTGCTGGAGCAGAGCAGGTATTAATCAACTGTCCCTTCAGGTTGCTGTGTTTTTGATTGGTTGTTTCACATTTCCACTAGCTTATTAAAAAAAACAAAACAACAACTAATTTAGTACTATGTGGTTTTAATTAACATTTGCAAGTATTACTTGAGCACTAATATTTGTTTTTAACCAACTTTCAAACCTTTTTTAGTTAAATGTTGTGTAACAAGTTAACTTCTTTATTTCAAATAGACATTCTGTTTCTAATTTTGGGTCTTTATTTGGAAATTTTAAGGACTATTTCAGAAAAAATGTACTTGAAGATATTGTTAAGTGGAGTTGTTGCTTGTTGCTACAACATCTTACGTGTTTACTGCATAACAGAATGTTTGCCTTTTGGAGACAGACTTACTCATGCTGAGTAGTATTTTAGGCCTAGATTTTCAAAGATGCCTAAAGACACAGAAAGGCACAGAAGACGTCCAGCACAGTATTTGTGACTGGTTCCCACTGAAGCCAACAGAATTATTTATGGATGAAAGTGGTAGTATAAAAGGCATGAACATCAGCAGCAGACCTGTCATTGGTGGGATTGTCACTTATAAATGTGGCATTTCCCACTCTTCTGCTTCATACATTTCCAGCCTACAAATGGACATAGCCCAATTTACATTAAAAAAAACAAACAAACAAAAAAACGTTAAGTAGTTTATATTTTCCCTTCCTGTCTGATAGGTCACCCATACCTTACCACAGCACAGCTACGCTGTTGCACTCTCTCACTTCTGGGTATGAAGGTTTTGCTATTCATGCAAAAGAATTCTAGATACTCTGTAACACAGGAGTCTACATGGATATTTATTTGATTAGATACACTCCAGAGTCAGAGTTGTGTGAAATTATTGCTCTGTGATATCAAACTAGTAAATTTTAAATATGGCAGAGCTACACAGCGCCTTCACATATAAATTTGTCAGGAGGCATGAAAAGATTTGCTGTCAGTGGTGTAGCTGCACTTATTCTCAGGGGTGTATTCTCAGGGGTTTATGCAGATATAGAGTGGTCTGAGGCTCCTGCATCACATGTGGTGTCTTTCCAGTGTGGCTAACAAATCTAATACTTTTTGGATGTGATTTAAAAAAACAACCTAATAAGATAACTTTAACACTTGCCTAAGCTGTCTTTAAAAAGAAAAGATTTATTAGACAACTATATAATAAGGCTTCATTGTACAACAAGGGGGCCTCTGAGCTGATCCATGCCTCATTCAGGCCATTGGAATCTATGGCTGCAGAAGGAGGGAAAATGAGTACCTAAGCAACCTAGGAGCATAAATCAACAACTGTAAAAGAATGTGATCTTTTATTTGCAGCAGCCACATTCTCTCTCCAAGCCTGTGTGTTTCTCAGAATGTGTTTATGAATATGTCCTGTTTATTTGCTGTGTCTTACAGGCTGAGACTGCAGCTAACCGGATCTGTAAGGTGCTTGCTGTGAATCAGGAAAATGAGAGGTTGATGGAAGAGTATGAGAGACTAGCAAGTGAGGTAAGGATGCTCTGTCTGTAATGTGGTGACAATTGTGTTCCTGAAATATTGCAAGCTGAAAAATTCATGCACTCTCTTCAAGACAGCAAAGTGGAGACACTGTAAGGGTAAATCTCACAGTGGCAGGTTACAAAGCCCAGGTGCCCAAGATATCAAGTTTCAGATGATTCCTTTGACACAGTCTTCCTGTGTGACCTTCAGCAAGTCAGTCAGTCTTGTTAACGTACCCAAAAAGGTGTCTTGAGAATTGCCATCAAGACAATCCAAGATTGCCCCGAGACCAAGCTTCCTGTCTCTCTAATCTTTGAAGACTGCATGTGGAACATACCAGATCCTGTCACTCCAAGCAAGCCCATTGGCTTTGTGTACTGCAAAGCACAGAGAGGGTCGGTCGGGCTGTTCACATGTGAGCATGGACAGCAGATGAATGTACAGATGAACTTGCTCCTCCTGTCCTTTCTTGTAATGGCAGATCTGCTGAGCAGGACTACAGATATACAGTGCACAAGTGAGAACTTTCTTATCTTTTATGCATAACCTGCAAAAACATACTAAGATCACAGCACTACTTTCTGTATCTAAATTTGCACTAAGGGCCTTCTGAGTAAAGATTTTTATATGACTTGAGGTTGGTTTCTGTCCTGATCCCATAACTATGACTACCTGAAAAACCAAGACCAATACTTTTGAAAGTGGCAGATGATATTGGGTAACCCAGATTTTGAGTCATTAGAGACACCTTAAATGTGTCATAATCTTTCTGAAAATCAGGGTATTTCTAGAAATACCTAGAATATCTGAGCAAATTTGCAATAAAAGTATTGTTCAGCTTTGAATATCTTGTGCTTACTTGCCCTTAAGGAATCAGTACCAACTGAAGTCAATAATATTAAAATGGAACAAACTTAATTAAGATTTGTATGTCTTTTTATCATTGTTTTTCCATTGAAAAGCCTTTATTTGACTTGTTCATGTTGGTTTGAAAGCTTTTAGAATGGATTCGCCGGACAATTCCTTGGCTGGAAAACAGGACCCCAGAAAAAACAATGCAAGCTATGCAGAAGAAATTAGAGGATTTCCGGGACTACCGCCGCAAACACAAACCTCCCAAAGTCCAAGAGAAATGTCAGCTGGAGATCAATTTCAACACCCTGCAGACAAAACTGAGAATCAGCAATCGACCAGCTTTCATGCCATCAGAGGGGAAAATGGTTTCAGTAAGTAAAGGAGGCATCAATATTGTTTGCTTTATCAATGATCTTTCAAAAATGTCAACGTGAAGGATTGAAAGGCCATTCTAAGTCATCTTCAGAAACATCAGTTTGTTGCACTTTTTCAATACCAAATGCTTTTCACATATTCCCTTTCATTCTAGTATCTTGCTTTCTAATAAGCATGCTCCTGCCGCTGAAGGCTTTCACAAAAGCAAATTATCTGGAGATGGAAGACGATATAGAGCTTCCTTTGGCAGTGTTACCAATACTCCTGTATCAGTGAGGCCAATGATTGTTTATTTAAGCAAAACTCAGTTGTTTCATTGACATTTTAAACAGTCATTGGTCAAGACATTTCTGCATTTTTCTATTCTACTTTTTTTCTTATGTCTATGAAGATAAGAAGAGTCAGTACCAAGAATTCTCATCTGCTGATAATGACTGTGATTTGACTGTGGGTCAAAACATTTCCTGTTGAATATAGCAAACCTGTTTCTGTACTCTATTCTATCATTGTGTTTTGGTTTCTCAGAGTTCATAAACAAAAAAAATTGCTGTATCTGAAAAGGGCCATTGTGCACTCCACGTATGCAGGAAATAAGGGCCCTGTTACTTTAGCTTCCCACTCATGTGTTTGAGTTTGCAAGAAAGCTCACAAAACTTTGTGTGCTACAGAAGGTGAAATGAATTTGTGTTCCAGGTAAAATATGCACCAAATCATCTTGATACTAATTACTTTGCTATTGTTAACTTGTGAAAGCAAAGCAGTTTAATTTTGATAACAGATAGGTATCTCATAAAAGAATACATACATTGTAAAATGGGAGGTAAAAGCAATATATTGTGAAGACGTTGGACATGAAGCCATGCTTGGAAACCATTTCTATAGGGGCTTCTTTCATGACCCCACCTGACCCACAAAACACTATGAGGAGCAGGTGTCTGCACTAAAAGACGACTGCCTCACAACATTTTCTATGATTCTGTGATTTTACAAAATCTGAACATAAAAACTTCTCTTTTTGAAGCCAAATTGTGAAGGAATCAAAAAATCTGTAAACTTAGATGAAAAGAGATTATAGCTTCATCCATCTCTCCCATGTATTCTCTTCACAGGATATTGCCGGCGCTTGGCAGAGACTTGAACAAGCTGAGAAAGGCTATGAAGAGTGGCTGCTGAATGAAATACGACGACTGGAAAGACTTGAACACTTGGCTGAGAAATTTAGGCAGAAGGCTTCCACTCATGAACAGTGGGCATATGGTGAGGAGAGATGCCTTTTAACATTTTTAGTATTTTAGTGTTCAAAGTTGAACTGTCAGTGCTGAGTATTTGCCAGCCATGAACTCACTTAGAAGTAGTTTGGACAATTTCAGACAATCTAAAATAATAACAGATAAAATGTCAGGTTTTGTTGACTCTAGTCACGATCCTAACTTGTTGGCATGTTGCTAATGAGATGTAACTGTAAAAATCATGCTTGAGGTAGTGAGTCAAACTTAATGGGAATATTCTGCATTTGAATAGAGGCCATTACTGCTAATGTATTCCTACATAGTTGTACACCAGCAATCCAATCAGGAATGCAGTGATACCACTGGTTGAGTGTGAAATTATTAACGGAGGTATTCTGAGTTTATGATTATTTGGTCATCATGATGTTCTGAATAGTCCAGATAAACTACATGATAATAGACTCGTGTCTGCTTTGCTCCAAACCCTGGATTACATGCCATTTATAGTTCTGGTTTTTAATGGTAACCTAACCTTACCTGTAGTTCTGACACCCGTAGGACCATACAGTGGCATTCACTTTTGTTGGGGACTATTAAACATAGGTCTGCTCTATCATCTGACGACTGTCTTGCTGTTTCTGCCATGCTTCTGGCTTTTTCCAGCTAGATTCTTTTGACCGTGTGAAAATGAATCAGAGTCCATCCTTTAACAGATACTAGGAGGAAAACTACAGCATTTATCAGCCCTGAGAACCTATTTTCTGAGCATAAACTACTCATAGTGACAAGTTATAGCTGTTGTGTAGGGAAAACTTCTCATAGGCTGGTACTCAGCAAGTGAGACAATAGTTGTTTCTGGCTCTAGGATTCACAGAGCTTTAAATGCCATGTGGTGAGTGCAGCTGCAGGGCCTGTCTGTGTGGATTCAGTTGGCCAACATAGGAGCTACTCAGCAGTAGTATTTCAGTTTCTACTTAGTCTTTGCTTCTCTAGCCTTTTGTAGATAAGTTGTCGTTTTCCACTTAAAATTCAGTGTTCGACACAAAAGGCAGTCACCCATCTCAGGTTGTTTTTTTTTTAAGTGCTGAAATGAATAATGAATTGAAGGCAGAACATAAAAAAGAATAACAGATCATTAGTAAGAGTGAAGCTGAGCATAGCAGTGTGATTTCTGGTTTTTTAAGTCTATTCCACAAAAAATTATCACAATGGTTTAAAGATACAGCTTTTTGCTAATATACCATTTTTATGTCAGTTTCTCCAGCAATGTAATACTTGCTATTTTAGACCTGTATCAGCAGACTACGCAAAAATCAAGACACTACTGTGAAGCTTTAAAAATATATATTTCTAATTAACATGTGCTGACAATTTGCTGCTGATTTGAGTGGGGGTGGGATTTAATTTCATACATGATTTTCACCATGCCTCAACTAAACAGTTGATTAAATTTGCAGTTTTTTCTAACAAATAAATTAGTAAAAAAAGAGTAATATTTTAATTTCCTCTTTCAGGCAAAGAGCAGACCTTGCTTCAGAAGGATTATGAGTCTGCCTCTCTGACAGAAGTCCGTGCCATGTTAAGGAAACATGAAGCTTTTGAGAGCGATTTGGCTGCTCACCAGGACAGAGTGGAACAGATCGCTGCCATTGCCCAGGAGCTGAAGTATGTTCCATTTAAAGGCTTGCAGCTGCTGACATTTAACTTTGCGATAAACTCTTTCCAATGAATTTGATAGTGTCATAGGTACCAACGTAGGCATTCCAGACATAGCTTCATAAGTATATTATCTGAGCTGCTCACTGAGACCTTTCCCTCATCTCCCCCTTACCCCCAACCAAATATAGATATTCAACTGACCAAAATTATTTGAAAACAAACTTTTTCAACTTGACTTCACAGTAATCTTTTAGCATTTGCTCTACCCATGAGTCCATTGTGAGTTGATGGGAATCCTGGAGGTGTTTATTTCTCAGTTCACATGGTCTGCTGAGAGGTAGTACTGGCTATGGGTTGTTTAACTTAGAAAATATTTTCATTTACACAAATTACAGATCAAATATCTTCACAAGTATATTGATCCTTTCAAAAGGCTTCACATCCCTCTATTATCTCTATAATAGTGGGTAATGCACTGATTTTCCTGCAGATTTAATTGTCTCCAGTATGCTTATTTTCACAATTTCTTGATAGTACATTTGGAAGTGCCATTGTCTCCATTTTACAGAAGGGCCAGGGGGGCATATGGAAGCTAAATAACTTGCTCAGGGTTGCACAAAGAATCAAGCACACACAAAGCTCTCCTATAGGAGAGCTAGAGTTTTCACCCACAGTTTCATCAATTTAGCCACTAACGTTTGCTCGTCCAGTATACTATGCCCAGAGAAAACACAGCCAAAGCTGACAACAACTCTGCCGCACATTTAGGCTACATCTGTGTTGTTGGCATCAGCCACATAGGTCAGCAATGTGAAAAGTCAAGGCTCCAGACTAGCCCGTTATGGCAGCAAAGTCCTGAGTGTTGTTTAAGTTAGTCTGGCTAAACTGTCCCTGCTGGTGGAGCTTGCTTTTGTTTGTGGGAAGGTTGTTAATTCACCGGTGTGAAGCACAGTTTTGTGAGCTCTGCCCACACTGAAAGGACTGTAGCATTACATACAGATGCCCCTGTTCAGGTAAAGCCATCTTGGTGTTGACACCAAGGTAAGCGCATTTGATTTTATCACCTTGTGCAGTTAATTGCAGAGGCTTTGTACTGTAAATCAGTGGTGCCACTCCTGGTCTTGGCAGTTTGGCACTCACTATATAAATCTGTAAAGCCAACAGGAACAAATGTGCAGTAGTGGTTGAAACAGGAGCCAAGATCAAAATTCTCAGATTCCTGCCCTTGGCTTCAGCTCTCCAGGTTTCAATTTCTCACCTTGAACAGGCAGAACTGCTCAGAAATCAAGTGTTAGAAACATGCCCTTTTGTCACTTTGTGAAGGACCATGACTCATAAACAGCTCCATATTCACCGACGATTTAAAAATCAGAGACTTGTCTAAAAATGTGGTTCATACCTGATAGCAGGAGCACTTACAGTAATTGTGTAATTCAAATGGATTTAAAAGAAAAATCCCATCTTCAAGATTATTTAAAGGAAGAAAAATAAAGCACAGTGGGCAGAGTAAGTTTTGGTTAATGTAAAAGAAATCTGAAAAAACCACAGAGAATGGAGATTGCCCTGAATATGTGAGCTTATGAAATACCTTCTGGCGTGCCTTGATCTCTGTTCTGGAGTTATTTCATAGAATGGCTTGGGTTGGAAGGGACTGTAATGATCATTTAGTTCAAAGACCCCTACCATGGACAGGGACATCTTCCACTAGATCATGTTCAAAGCCCCATACAACCTCACCTTAAATACCTCCAGGGATGGGGCATCCACAGCTTCTCTGGGCAACCTGTTCCAGTGCCTCAGCACTCTCACAGTAAAGAATTTCTGCCTAATAGCCAGTCTAAACCTGCCCTCTTGCCATTTAAAGCCATTCCCCTTGTCCTCATTAAAAGTCCCTCTCCAGCTCTCTTGTAAGGCCCCTTTTGGCACTGGAAGGCTGCTATGAGGTCTCCCCAAAACCTCCTCTTCTATAGGCTGGACAACCCCAACTCTCTAGCTTGTCTTCTTGGGAGAGATGCTCCACCCCTCTGATCATCTTTGTGTCCCTTCTCTGGACCCACTCCAACAGGTCTGGTTGGTTCCATGTCTTTTTTGGAAGCCCCATGTTCCAACAGGTTCCATGTCTTTTTTGGAGGCCCCAGGGCTGGATGCAGTGTTCCAGGTGGGGTCTCGCCAGAGGGGAGCAGAGGGGCAGAATCCCTTCCCTGGCTCTGCTGCCCATGCTGCAGCCCAGGACACGTTTAGCTTCCTGGGCTGCAAATGCACATTGCTGGGTCGTATTTAGCTTCTTGTCAACCAACATCCCCAAGTCTTTCCCCCCAGGGCTGCTCTCAATCCGTTCTCTACCCAGCCTGTATTTCTGCTTGGGATTGCTTCTCTTTATACTAAAGAAAGTTTCTGTAACACCTAATCATTGCTAATTCAGCTTCAGCTGTATGAATTATGAGAAACTTTGGGAATGTAGTATACATAGCACAGCATCTGCTTACCAGTGTTTTGAACCCTCTGTCCTTTACCTCTGGTGACGCCAATGAACACTGTATCCTGTCTATTTTGGGATTGTCTCTTCTCAGTTGTTTCAGTAATTTGCTGTGTGAAGTTAAACAAGTTATTTGTGGCCTGGACTGCAAAGGTGCTGAAAGCTGATTGCATTTAGAGATGCTCTAATTTGACTTCTCTGATTCTCCATACAATGAGGCTATCATTGCCTGATTTTTCACCGTGACTTTGTAACTCAGTTAGGCTTAATGTCCATGGAGAACACTGAATGAAAGGTCATAAAGGTCAGGTTTTATCACTGGCTGCAAGCAAACAGGCACCTTCTATTTAAATACTTGCACGATAAAATTATGGAGGAAAATGCTAATTTCTTTCTTAATCCTTATTTTCGAAGAAGGATTAATGTCTGAATGCTAAGGAATGTGCACCTGATACAAAACCTGTTGAAGTCAATGTGGGTATTTCTTTCTTAATTTTTGTTTGGTTGGTTGGTGGGTTGGTTGTTTTTTTCCTCATCACTGGGGCAGGCCCTTACAGAAACCATCACCATCTGTGTCTAAATTCCAAGTCAGTACACCTCCATGTTTTGTTTTAGTCAATCTCTTGGATGCCTAATGTTGCAATTTCAAAAGAGAACTTTTGATGTACGACCTTGAACTCTTCTAGTTACAGTTTCCTGTCTGTCCTGGTATTTTCTGCTGCAGCAGCTCAGTCCACTTCGTGGTTAAGGTTAAAGTTGCTACAAGCTTGTTGATTGTTGCTATTTAGATAGAGGATTTATGTACGTATGCAAACAGGTGATTCCAGCCAGGACACTGCTATAAGACTGTTGTGCTCCCAGCCTGTATAGACTTAGATATTCCTTGGCAGAGAGGCATGACAGGGCTTGGATAGGGCTTTATACAAAGCTGAAGGGGGACAGGCAATTCCAAAATCAGGTTTGCCATTTATGGCATAGCAGATTCTCACTTAAGCGAGCTATACTATGAAAACCCATATTAATTTATGATCTTATGTGCTCATTTCAAGGCAAAATTTTTGGCATGTAGTTTCTTGTATATCCATTGCTTCTGGTATAGTGACTGATTTTCAGTCAAGCAGCCCATTATCTGTAACACTCATTTGAGAGTCGTCTTGATTCTGGAGACCTGGGCTCAAATTGTGCTTACGTGCATGGTTAACATGAGCCTTGTTCTGAAGCACTGCTAAAACATGTTGCTCAGCAGGTTATTTTTGTGGCACTATCACTGTTCCTAAAGTGAGCTCACACTTAAGCGTTTCTCTGGATCAGGTCAAAATTTCACTAAATTTTTAATTTTTGGCAGATAAGATTGAATTACTTGTAAGATCAATAGCGATAACTTAATGGTTTTTAAATACTAAAGGCTGTAGGTTTCAAATGGCCAAACAAATAGAAAGACTGTTCTCTTAGGCAGTCTGTAACACATGAGAAGCAATACTTCATGCAATGCAAAGCACAGATTTTTACAAAATGTAGATCTAGTCTCTTCAATGTTGGGAAAGACACAAAAATTAATAGGACAGGGGATGTGCTTATTTCCAAATAATTAATCTTTGATGGGTTGTTACTTCTTCTGCTCCTGCTTTGAGCAGAAATATGTTCTTTGATACCTATAATACACTTATTTGAAGAAAACAACAGCAACCCAGAAAGGTAGTGGAGCTACACTGTTTAATGCCACTTGGTAAACTTACTTAGAATTTTTGACCCATGGGTGGTGCCCTTTTTAAAAGTTGTTTTGATAGTCTTCTACGTATTTGTCCACAGCATATATCCCTGGAAGGAATAGGATAGTAGATATCTTATGGGGAATGACTGAATCTCCCTGGCAGAGCTTGTGGAGGAAGGTAGCATATCACCTTCCAGGACTCTGACCACAGCTGGTACAATCAGTTCCTCACTTTCATGGAAGGACACCTGCCCTTACCCTAATCAACAAAAGGAGATAAGTGATCCATTGAAGCAAAAATAAAATTTGCTCACTCAGGAAAACAATCTAATAATCGTAATGTGCTATAATGAAAAAAAACCCCAATTTTCAGCCAAAAACTCATGACAGCAAAATAAATCTCAGCCTGTTTAATCCAAGACTCTATGCTCCTGACTTAAAATTTCTTAGCAGGTAGGTGGCTTGTGTTGTGTCCCTTGGAGGCTAACGAAAAGGCTTCCAAAGAAGGAAGCAAGTTTTCAAGTTAAGGAGCCCTTGTACAGTATGACTTGCTGGCAGCTTTCTCCTTACATACAAGAGTTTACTTTAACAATTTTGGGTTGGTTTTGTTATTTTTTAAAATGGTTAAGAGGATTGGATTAGAGAATACTTAGGCAAACTTGACATCTACAAGTCCATGGGCTCTGACGGGCTGCATTCATGAGTGCTAAAAGATCTGTTGGGTACCATAGTGAGGTTGCTCACGATCATCTTTGAAAGGCCATGGCAGTCAGTAGAGGTGCCTGAGGACTGGAAGAAAGCAAATGTCACCCCAGTCTTCAAAAAGTGCAAGAAGGAGGA
Source organism: Vireo altiloquus (assembly GCA_013396875.1). Classification (NCBI taxonomy): domain Eukaryota; kingdom Metazoa; phylum Chordata; class Aves; order Passeriformes; family Vireonidae; genus Vireo; species Vireo altiloquus. The sequence continues at coordinate 762,312 of VZRF01001132.1, read as the reverse complement.
CTCAGGGAACTACCAGCCAGTCGTTCCAGCATCATCTCCATCTCTGGAAAAGTGATGTAGTGTCTGATTCTGAAGGCCATCTCTAACCACAGGGAAAACAAGAAGGTGATCAGGAGCAGTCAGGTAAATCACACTTGACCAACCTGATTGCCTTCTACAATGGCCTAACCACCCATATAGATGAGGGGAGAGCAGTGGACATTGTTTACCTCGACTTCAGCCAGGCTTTCAACACTGTCTCTCACAGCATCCTCATAGGCAAAGGCAGGAAGGGCTGGGTGAGTGGACAGCGAGGTGGATTCAGAACTGGCTGAACAGCAGATCCCAGAGGGTTGTACCCAGTGGCACATGGTCACGTTGGAGGCCTGTCACTTGTGGTGTCCCCCAAGGTTCAGTATTGGGCCCAGTGTTGCTTACCTTGCACAACAATGACTTGGGTGAAGGGGCAGATGCCTCCTCAGCAGGTTCACTGATAACACAAAGCAGGGAGGAGGGGCCAATACCCCAGAGGGCTGTGCAGCCCTTCAGAATGACCTCAACAGGTTGGAGAGATGGGCAGGGAAGAACTGACTGAAACTCAACAAAGGCACGTGCAGGGTCCTGCACCTGGGGAGGAATAACCCCTGCACCAGCACCTGCCAGGCTGGGGGCTGAGCTGCTGGAAGAGAAGGACCTGGGGATCCTGGTGGACAACAAGCTGTCCAAGAGCCAGCAGTGCCCTTGTGGCCAAGAAGGCCTGGGATGCATTAGGAAGAGCATTGCCAGTGGGTCAAGAGAGGTGATCATCCCCCTCCGCTCAGCCCTGGTGAGGCCACATCTGGACTGTTGTGTACAATCCTGGGCTCCTCAGTACAGGAGAGACATGGAGCTCCTGCAGCAGGTCCAGTGGAGGGATATAGAGATGATGAGGGGACTAGAACATCTCTCTTATGAGGAAAGGCAGAGGGAGCTGGGCCTGTTCAGCCTCGAGAAGAGATGACTGAGAAGAGACCTCATCAATGTCTGTCAGTTTCTAAAGGGAGAGTGCCAAGAGGATGGAGCCAGGCTCTTCTTGGTGGGGCCGAGCAGGAGGGCAAGAGGCAACAGGCAGAAACTGATGCACAGGAAATTCCATCTGGATGTGAGGAAGAACTTCTTTACTGTGAGGGTGACCGAGCACTGGAACAGATTGCCCAGAGAGGCTGTAGAGTCTCCCTTAATGGAGATATTTAAGAACTGCCTGGCCTCAGTCCTGTGCCGTGTGCTCTAGGATGACCCTGCTTGAGCAGGGAGGTTGGACCAGATGACCTCCTGTGGTCGCTTCCAACCTGACCCACTCTGTGATTCTGTAATTCTGTAATTCTGTGATTCTTTTATGGTATATTTTTTTTACCTGTTTTACCATTCTTCACTTTCAACACTTCAATTGATTGCAGCACATCTGAAGCTTCTTTTAAACAGAATGCTTCTCATACTTCTCAGGTTTATCCCAAACCAGATTGCTCTGACTGGACTTAGAAGAGGAAATGTGAACACTGCCCCTGTCCTACAGAGCTTCTGGCTTCCAGCCTCTGGCTTCACAGAGGAAAGCTGCCTCTCTTCTCATTTTGTCCTCTCTGTTTCTCTGTGTTACTGGCAGTGTGATCCGTACATTCCTCTTGCCAACTGCCTAGAGAAGAATGCTCAAAAAAAGGGGAATAAATTCTATCTCCATTTACTGTCTTGTTCAAGCCTCAAAGTAAATCTTAGATTCATATTGCCATGTGTCATGTATTTGCAGTCTCTGCAACGTTTAGTACTGGGCAGAGTGTTCTCAAGGAGAAGCCAAGAGCTAAATTCAATGGATGGCAATACACCAATAAAAATGAACTTCCAAAGTGTCAAGCACATGTATTATGGATGGCTATCATCTGCCACCAAGATCAAAAGTTCAGTTTGAAGCAGAGTCAGTGCGGAATCTCAGAGCCTTAAAGATTTATTCTAGTCTCAGGCAGAATAGTAAATTGCTTCCTGTCAGGATAATATCAGCATCTTAAGCAGGTGAAAAAGCAATGGTAACTGCTATCCTTTGTGAATGCACTTGTTCATGCTGGTGGCATATGTGGGTCTGGAGATCCTGTTCTCTGAACCAGCCAGTTCTGGGGTGTAGATCTGTGAGGATTTCTTGGAGAGGAAGATGAAAATTGTTCTCTGTGCCTCAGATCACACAATGTCTGTACTGCAACACTTGCTTACCTTAGGAGAAATATTGCAAAAAAGAGGGGAAGAATTGTTGAGGGCCAATGGAAGTGTGGACAGTGCAACTGCTCCTGTCTTTCAAAAAGTCACGCAGATTTTTGTCTTTGTTCTTTCTTAGTGAACTGGACTACCATGATGCTGCAAGTGTCAATGATAGATGTCAAAAGATATGTGACCAATGGGACAGCCTGGGAACACTCACTCAGAAAAGGAGAGAGGCACTGGAGGTAAACCATATAACAAGGATGAGCAGCTCAGCTGAGACAGGGAGAGGGAAATGAACCATTTATTTCAGATCCAGAAATGGTGCCATTGAGCGTCCACTTTGGAATCCAAATAGCAATAAACCCTTTCCTCAGATGTCTATTTCATTTTGGTGTGGTTATTTTTGCAAACAGACTGAATTGCTCAGAGTAGACTTGACAGTACTGAGCTCCCAGGGACAATTCTAAAGCAGCAACAAATGGCATATGGTTTGTAGCACCCCTCTGTGGGAATCTGATGTCCAGCAAGGGTAAAAAAAGCTATTGGTTAGTTACCTTTTCATACTAGCCTGAATTTGCAGTCTTGCATACTTTTCTGTCCAGCAGTAGGTTAATTTTTGGTAGTGAGTATTCCAAAGCACTGAGATACTTTGCAAAGCCTTGTTCCTTAGAAAAAGAGGGAGTCACACACATAAGTGCCAAGATGGGAAACATACGTGTAATTCTTCCTTTTTGTACTTACAGGAAATTACTAATTCATAATTAGCAGATTTTAATTCATTTGCAGATAGATCTCAATAACAAAAATACTTAAAATATCAATAGTTATACTTCAAAGGCATACACCCACTCCTTTTAATACGTTGGATATGAGAGTGCTTTTACTGCAATTAGTCCTATTGCCTTGAATGAGAATCCTTAAAGCAGGTGGTGAAATCAATCAGTGCAATCAAATGCTTTTGAAAAGATGAGGCATGACTTTGTATATGGGTGGGTATGTGTGTGGAGCTAGATCTTGCCCTAATAACAAAAGAATGCACTTTTCCCAACCTGTACAGAGGACAGAGAAATTGCTTGAAACAATTGATCAGCTTCATCTGGAGTTTGCCAAAAGAGCTGCTCCTTTCAACAACTGGATGGAAGGTGCCATGGAAGACCTACAGGACATGTTTATTGTTCATAGCATAGAGGAAATTCAGGTAAATATTTATCTGGGGTTTTTTTGGCTTAAAGTCATAGGGAAAACAAGAAAGGAAGATTTTCCTTCTGGGAAAGTAGAATGCATGTAGGAAAACCCTCACCCAATAACTGTCTTTTTTTCTTTTGGCCATGTCTGTTCTATTATGAATATGTTTCTTTGTTGGTACGAAAACATATTCCAGAGATTATGGAAAAAGTGATGGTCCTGATAAAATCAGTGAGGGCCATTTCATGAATGTATCTAAATGTACTATTTCCTGTGCATCTACACCCAGTAGCCAGGATGTTTGAGAGCCTGAGAGAGGAGCTGTGCTCATTTACAGCAGCTCTTCCAGATGTTGGAAGAAATGTTAGTTTTCATGCTTTCCCTCTCTGTTTCTGATTTTAGAGTTTAATCTCTGCACATGATCAATTTAAAGCTACTTTGCCAGAGGCAGATGGTGAACGACAGGCCATCCTGTCAATCCAGAATGAAGTTGAAAAAGTCATCCAGAGTTACAGCATGAGAATAAGTGCAACCAATCCTTACAGCACTGTTACAGTCGAGGAGATTCGTAGCAAGTGGGAAAAGGTAATGTATGCTAAATTGCTAAATATGAAAAGGACATTATAACACAGTATTCCAGTTTAGAAATACTGAGAATATTCAAAGAACTTTACAATAAATCTCTAAATTATTCTAGATCATCAGATGCCAGAATGAATTTCTACAGTACCTTATGCTCTCCCTTATGTTTCCCAGGCCTGCTTCACAATATCCCTTGCTCCTGTCACGGAATATTACCTATGTCCTCTTTGGCTTTCTGCCAGGGCAAGAGAAGCATGTGTTTAGGCTAGTGCAGAGCTGGTGCCTGGCCAGGGGTGCTGTTAAAAGAACAGAAAAGGATTGTATTTTCTCTCTTAGTATAAAGATTAATTTTTGTGTTTCTTCTACCCCGATGCTGCTTTTCAAAAATTTATAAAATCAGCATCTTTGGGGCCATTAATGTTTCTTTCCAATTAGATTAAAATTGGCATTAGCAACTGAAAAGTACTGGGAAGGGATTAAAGAGAGGCTCCTAAAGCAACCACACCAACTTCATTTCATTAGGAACCAAGACAGATCAAAAGCTGCAGGTAAATGATTGTGTAAAATGTAGAATTACAAAAACTTACATGGACAAGAACATACCCTCAATGGGTTGTAAAACCCGAGCAGTAAGGACTAAGGTTAGAATCTTCCTGGCCAATTCAGGAGGGTAAGCCAAACAAAAGCATTTGCAATGAATTAGAGACCTTCAAATGTGCATGACAGACAGAACATGTCTCATGTTGTCCTACTGTATGGATGTGCTCAACTAAAATGTTTTGCACTGACTGTTCTTAGAATAATTACTTAGAGATTGAAAAATCACCTTTACTTTTCAAAAGGAAAACAAAGTAACTGCTCTGAGAAGAGTTAAAGTGAAATAATTGTCTTGAACTTTAATCCAGGCAGAGATGAGAATTTCTTCTCTCTGCATGTCAGTCTCTCTGGTCAGGCTACCCAAGACCATGTTACAAATTTCTGATGTTAGCATGGAATTTGTAGCTAAAATGCTGATCATTCTGGCTTGTCCTTCTGATATCGACCTTCAGACCAATAATGGAAATTAGCAGCCGTAGACTTATTTGTTCCATTTGTTTTTGAACTATTCAGTTGTGCCTGCTGACCTTTAGTGCTTTCCCACTGTAACAGGTGAAGCAGCTGGTGCCTCAGAGGGATCAATCCTTGCAGGAGGAATTAGCCCGCCAGCACGCCAACGAGCGCCTGCGCCGCCAGTTTGCTGCTCAGGCCAATGTCATTGGGCCATGGATCCAGACCAAGATGGAGGTGAGTGCCAGGCCCTCATGCAGAAGCTGATGAACAAAGTGATTTATAATTTTTTAATCTCTACTTTATACACAGGGCAACAGCAAAGTCAATGACGATTCACCAGTTGTTTGATGCTAAACTATTTAGCACCTGTTAAAATTATTCTTAAAACTGTGTAACCTTGTACCAATAGTACCTTGATGGTGACCAGGAGATTCAGCTTTGAAAAAATCAATCACTAAGCAATTACTGTTTAGAAAATATGCCAGGTTCACTGGGGTCTCAATAATAATTCCAGATATAAATGTGACACATTTCTTTTGAAAATTTCTCATTTCCACTGTATGAAGGTTTTATTACTATTACTTCTTAGTATAAACGTTGGTCAAATTAGCACATCTGAAGCTTAAATTCTGTGGGACTGAGGGGGTGCCTTTGTTTCTTTTGACAGGAAATCGCCCGCAGTTCTATCGAAATGACAGGGCCTTTGGAGGACCAGATGAATCAGCTGAAGCAATATGAGCACAATATCATTAATTATAAACACAATATTGACAAACTGGAAGGAGATCATCAGCTTATACAAGAAGCCCTGGTGTTTGACAATAAGCACACCAACTATACCATGGAGGTAGTAATTTACTCCCTTTTGTATTTATTAGTTTATTCTGTCCTCTTGTGCTGTGTCAGTACCTTCCCAGATTTAAAGAGACTGCCACAGAAGATGAAATTTGGCAGGCTTTCTGATAATCTCATAACACTTACTTCATTTTCATTTATTTTCACTTTTAGTGAAGAAGTACCCGTTTAGAAACCAGTTTCATATTTTTTTGTAATTTTAGTGATCCTGGGTTATAATACAGACTTAGTGGTAGTGCAAAAAGCATCACATAAATATTTAGAGCTGCTTTTTTTCTCATTGTACTTTTTGTACTCTTAGAAGAATATATTTCATTCTGTAATAATGCAATATTTTCTCTATCGTAGCACATCCGTGTTGGATGGGAGCTCCTACTTACCACCATTGCTCGAACTATCAATGAGGTTGAGACTCAGATCCTCACAAGAGATGCCAAGGGTATCACCCAGGAACAAATGAATGACTTCAGAGCATCATTCAATCATTTTGACAGGGTACAGTACTCCTGCTTTTTCTCAACCAGCAATATTTATTCTTCCCAAAAGTGAGGTTCTTCTCATTCCAAATGTAAGCCTTTTGAAAAACCTGCAAATGCAGTAGCAATGGGCTCTTTTTAAAAGAGGAAAGAAATTAGTTAAGGGAGAATTTACAGCCTTATAAAATCATAGGATGGCTTGGGTTGGAAGGGACTTTGAAGATAATCTAGTTCCACTCTCCCCACCCTGGGCAGGGATGCCATCCACTAGATCATGTTGCTCAGGGCCCTCCACAGCCTAGTAGCATTGTACACATAAATTAAAGATTAATTTTTGCTTTTTAAATGTAATGCAGAATTACAGCTCTGCTAATATGGTTTACTATTTGTTCAAATAATAAGCAAAGCTGCATAAATCTGTGTGGTTTAGCTACACAGGAACTAGGAATGCATTTTATGGAAAAATCTTAATGTGATTCTAGAACAGCATAATTCTTTTTTGTATTTTCTAAGGAAGCAGAAGATAACATCACAAAAGCAGAGATAGATTTCCTGGTGTGGAAGGAAGTAGCATACCAAATGGCTTTCCCAATGCACTGGAGCAGATAATTGAGCAATTAAAGCTATTAAAAGCAGACAGACTACCAGGCCTGGATAAATTACATGCCTGTACTTGAGAGACCTCTCTAAGGGAAATCAGGGACTTTGCAGAAAGATTTGACAGCTCCCTAAAGATAAAGAAGCAAGTATATTTTACACTGGATGGACGTTTCTAGCATCCTTGTACCTTTGTAGCTCATAGGTGAGTTCTCTGGCATGCTCACTGGTGCCTCAGACTGCCTGAAGGAAGAAGCTAAATCCTACACCAACCAACCCTGTTGTTAGGGATTTGGGGCTTTGCAGTTGCAGTACGACATTGAGATACCAAGGCATAAAACAGAACAAGGCCTTAGGAAAGGCTGTATGACCTGGAAGAAGGTGGTCATGTTACACAGCTGCCAGCACACTGGCGATGGGCTACAACAATAATGTGTAACACAAAACTGTGTCCCAGCTCCTAGATTCTTACCTATCCCTGACTGTCTGCTTTCCTCAGGCTATAATGGGTCATGCTGTGGCTTCAGGCTGTGTCCTTTCTGCCCTGGCTCCTGTTGCAGGAAGCCTGAGTGGCCAGGTCAGAAGCAGAAGGAGACAGACCCTTCATCTATCCTACATCCTCGTATGTTTCTGTGGCCTCAACAATCTGGGCCTGGTCTGCAAGTTTAGCTGTAGACCTTGCCTTTCTCCATGATAGGTACAATCCAATGGCTTAAAGTAAGAGGTCTGGGATGATCACATAATGAAGGACCATTTTGCAAATGCCCTCTTTAGTATACCCTTCTCTCAGAATCAGGCTTGGGAAACTGGTCTAGGAGGAGTTTTGCACTTACAGAGTCTAACAAATATTTTCTCTGTAGCATAATGCAAGTTAAAGAAAGGAAGAAGGTAAGATTTAAACCCACTCAACCATCAAGCCAGGCTTTATGCAGGGAACAGATTGTAGAAACACTGAGAAAATAGAGGTTTATAAGAATTAAATTACACTGTTACTTAATGGACAAATGCAACTCAACTTACACAGGCTAAAAGGAGATTTGGAACAAACATGTTGGAGAAAGATAGGCTTGTTTTTCATTTTTCTATCTTTCCTGTGTCCTTGCACACTCAAATATTTAGTGTTGGTGAATAAAGGAAACCCAGGGTGCTTCAGAGTTACTTTGGTGTACAGAAAATAATGGAGACTCTATATTTGTTCATCTTCAGATAGAGAAGGCAGTAATGGATTCTTTTATGGTTTTGATTTCCTTAAATAGAAATGAAGATAAAACTGGATTATCTGAACATAAGCACTACCATGAAAAATACACTACCATGTAAAAATTTTGTGATGCTTAGCAGCATTTCTAAATATATAGTTTAAAAATACACTGGAAGGATTGGAATGCTGTTCACAATGATGAATAGCCAGAAAGGATCCCAAAAATTAATACTGTCACTGACAAGGAGGCTTTAAATACCTAAGCACAACAGAATAATTTATGCATGGCGTAGCTCTGACTTGTGTGGCATTTCTCCCATTTAAGACATTTCTTAATGTCTGACAGTGTGTGTTGAGGATGTCAGCAAAGTACTAATATGCAGAGTAGCTCCCTTCCTGATTTTAAACTATGTATTTTGGTATACATAAATCTAACAACTCTTTTTAGAGTGCTTCTAGAAACAACTTCCTTTGCTTACGAATCTGAGAAAGGAACCCCTGGGAAGAATATATAACAAAATTCTCACAGTGCATGTGAGAATTACAAGGGCAGGAAGAGTCATGTTTCTTTTCAGTGCATCCTCCAGCAGAGATGTGCTGGCACAGAGAGCTTTACAAGTCATCCTTGAAAAAGCAAGTGGCAAGCATGCTCTCTCCCTTGGGTCACAGGGTAACCCTCTTGGCTCCTGTGTTCCCAACAGGCACGTACACATGTTGGTGCCCCAGGGGTTATTCCTGAGGGTGCTTACCCTTGCTTACCACTGCTGCCCTACTCCTTGCTGGAGACTGTGCCAGCCTTTAGATAAATATAAATCTTTAGCAATGCTGCTGTATTTCCTTTTTTAATGTGACTGCATGGAGAAAAAAAGAGAAAGTGGGACACAATGTCTGAATCACAGAAGCAGTTTAGAAGTGTTCAAAATGGTGCAGAGCTGAATAATGATATGCAGCCAAATTAGGATACCATACAGATAGATTGTCAGTCACTGGTTTTGACATCTTTTTATGCAGGGATTCCTTTTTCAGATTCAGTATATTTAGCAAATTCTAAATAAGATTGCAAAGTATGTGATAAAATATCTGCAGCTGCTCTGCCTGTACTATCTTAATGGCTGTTAACACATTCTACTATTGATTTTTCTGCAAACTACAGATTTCAAGTAGGAGCTCTGCATGCAGAAAAATAGCATCATGCCACCCAATATTTTGCTAACAGAAAAACAACAGCTCCCTATTAAAGAAATCATATGTTCAGGCTTATCCAAGTCGATTAGCATTCAGGAAAATTAAGGACATATTTAAGAATGGATTAGTTTGACTCAGAAGTTCACTTGTTTTATAAGGTCACATATAAATCACAAGGAGAAGGGAAAAGATTTCTGGGGACTAATAATGAAACATGAAGGGGATTTTAGTGTTTTGCTTTTTATTGGCAGAAAAATATGAACAAGGCAAAGTTATTTATATGTGCTAAAAGATTCAGCTCCTAATGTTGGTCTGCAACCAACAAAAATAAATATCAAAAACCACTTCCAATTGCAAAAGCCTCCACACGGGCTTGATCTGTGCCTTAATTGCAAAATGCCATTGAATTCCATGAATATCTGATATATTGCAAAGGCAAAGATGCCTTTTTAGGCAACAGATGATGAAGATTTGAAAATTTCACTACATAAATGTGAAAACCTGCTATAGCACTTGGCACTACTACTTGGATCCTCATTAGGGAGTCCCAGTTAACCATATGACTGTTCTGAGCTTCAGCACAACCACTGCACTTCTTTCCTAAAGAAAGTGGTTTCTTGGAAGATGTGCCAGCCCCTCACTCCTGTCCACCCTTCAGTGCTTCAGCTCCTGCTGGTGTGTGTGCCTGGCTGGGGAGCTCCTGAACACACATAGTGGGGTGGTAGCTGATGATCCTCTGCTAACACCTGCTAGAGGAGGTGGAGGGGCAGGATTTGGCTCTCTTAGCTCCCATTTTTATATCATTTTGTTTGCAGTCACACAGAAGTATCTTGGCATTAGAAATAAGGTAAAATGAACTGCACCTCTTGTGGGACCTGCCACAGCCTATCTCCAAGAGAGTTTTTGAAAGTTTCAAACCAGCCTAGATTAGTATTTTGAGGATGATAAAACAAGCCATTTTGAATTCTTTATAACAGGATTTTTCATATAAAATGGAAATATTAATGGATAAAAATTTCACTGTGATTATGGCTTTTAATTAAATGCTGCTCCAGATTTTTAAGTTGCTTTTTTACTCTTCATTGACTACCCACTGTTATTTTTCATCTTTCCTTTACGGGGTTGGATGTTGATACAGGGGGAGTCAATAAAAGCATGATATTTTAAAAATGCATGGTGTTACTAACTTACTAAAGCACCACTTCATTCTATTAGTATATTAAATAAGCCCAGTGCATTTGTAAAACTCCTAGAATTTTACCTGTAGCATAGGTGTATAGCATAGCTATATAGAAATTTTCAAAAATAAATTATTCATCAAGCACAAATATGTAGCAGACAGAAAACCTTGGATCTTGTCCAAACTGTCTGTAAAATCAATAAGGGTAATAATTTTTCATCTTGGAATATCACCTTAATTGTATTTAGGTTAACTCACTCTAAACCACCCCTCTGATAGGACACATTTTGTATGAACAGGAAGATGAAAACAGGCCAGTCTGTTTATGAGAAGTTAGCGTGCATTTCTTCACCTGCAAAATAGAAAATTAAAACAATGTTCCAGTTTGATGTGGTATTACTAGGAACTATTTAAACTGGAATTCAATGGTGCTTTTTTAAAGTCAGTTTTCAAAACAAAACCTGTCTATATTGTTAAGGAAGACAGATAACTGAAAATAAGTTGTCAATTATAAATTAATTTTATACTTATCCCTTTTGAGATATGCATATTATGTTAAATAATATTACCAGATCAAGAATGAAGTTGAAGTAATTGAGTGCGGAAATTATGTTTTGCTCAGGTTCAGGGATATTTTTATTGCATCTCACATATGCTGCATGACAACAGAAAAAGAAGGAAGCAAATGGCAGGTCATGGAATGAAATCTGCCTTGTCAGCAAGGGTGTTTAAAAAAAAAAGATGGAAGGAAGTAGAGTTTTAACTCTGTAGCTGAAGTAAGGACCCTCTTCCACTAAGAAAAAGCCTAAAGCATGAAACTGCAAAACTGCACACTTTTTAGGTAATTCATTGCATATGTTGACATTACATTTCCATGGAATTTCGTAAGAATATGATTATTAATTTGAGAGTAGAATGTTCTTTACTAACCAACTAACTTGTGACTTTTCTTTCTTCCCTTTCCCCTTCCCAAATGCATGACCTGTGATGGGATGTTAGGATGAATCTGACAATCTACAGTCTGATGAATTTAAAGCCTGCCTCATCAGTCTAGGACAGGTTGGAAATGACCTGCAGGTAGAGGAAACTGAAATAATTCTGTTTTCAGATGTAACAGTAGCTTAAAAGCTTGCATGTTTAAACTCCAGTCTGTTGGTCATAACGCTTTGAAAAGATCCTGCCTCTGGGAAGACAACTGGATTAGATGGACTGTCAGCATCACTTTGAGCTGTATTTTTCTTTGCATTTTTCAAAGAAGTTTCAGTTAGTTTGTTTTACTTGGTTTAAGATATTTTATTTGGACACTACTAGATATCTAGGAGAGCTTCTATGCTTCCTCCCCTCAGACTTTTGTCAGTTTTCCTTTCCTCAGACTCAATACAAGTTCTCTTATGCTCGCTCCTAATAAAAGATGACACACTTCTCTCCAAGCCACTGCAATCTATCACATCACAGAGGAAACATTTATTTACCTTCTTACTTTCATGCCATTTAATGTTTACTCAGCTTTGAGTCCAGAATGTTGCAGATATATTATTGCCAGGAAAATGAGCAACCTCATTTCATACGAGGTCTTCAACTGATTTCCTTCTATATCTTGCAGGTCTCATCCTTTAAGCCAGTATGCACATCTCAGCTGTAGTCAGGGCCTTGACAGCCAGCAGTCAGAAGGAAAGTCCCTGAATTTCCAATATTTCAGCAGACTGCTCTCATAATATATTTACCTTGGCCTTGGAATGAAGTATTTGGCTGTTTTTCACAGTACTTTTAGCTCCTAGAGGTTCCATGCAGAACGTTTTAGAGACATTTCATATCCAGGAAGCACCTTGAGCATCTGCTGAGTTTGACTGGTTTAGTAACAAACTTTTCTCCTTGCTCTTCTCTTTGTCTTCTATGGTTGTGTTCTCTGTATTCTTGTCCCATTCATCTCCTCTTCTCCCTTATCTCTCCCCTGACCTTTCCTGATGTTACTTTTTGTGGTCAAAATGTCTCTCTCCTGTGTGTAATATGTTAGTTACTTCTTCCTCTTTTAAAACTGATGATGATTCTGGTGACCTGATCGGGCAACATCAAATGAACTGTTCATGCACTGGATCGAAACACATCATCTCTCTGGAAATTACCCTGGATTCTTCAAACCCTCCCTTCTATATTCCTTGCATTTTTTTGTTCAATAGAGGAAGAATGGACTGATGGACCATGATGATTTCAGAGCTTGCTTAATTTCAATGGGTTATGATTTGGTATGAGCTTTAAAAAACAATGTCAGCTGATTCTACTCACAGCTAAAACATTAACCACAGCAACACTAAAGCTTATCTAAATAGAGAGAATACTAATGTCATTTACACTAGAGATAGTACTTTCTTTGCTTTTTCTTTAATTTCAAATGGTTGAAGGGGAAGTTAAAAGTAAAGCTAGACACTTGAAAACCATATTCTATGATCCACTGCATTGCTCTTTGAATTAAGGAAACTTTAAAAGTTGAAATTAACAATTATTAAACTAATGTTTTTTTAAATTTCTCCTTTTCTACCTGCATGATCGAAGAATTAGTTTGATACTGTTTAATTTTCATAAACTTGCTTTGGGGGTTGCGTTTTCCTTGCTTCAATTATTTATTCTAAAAATTTCCACCAAAATCTATCTTTTTAATGGGAAAGAAAGGGAATATCCTTAATTAAGCTGTACTGTATTTGGTATGAAATTTTCAGAATTGTTTCCCTTTTTAGTTCAGTGGGTCTGCAATTACACTGCTTGTTGGGCTATTGTTTCACTTGCATGCGTGATACCTGAATTACAGTGGTTTTAGGATGAGATGGAAAATGAAGCGTTAAATTAGAAAAAGTTAAACAGGCATTGTGGGAGGGTGGGAGGGAGAGAAGATGGAGACTGTTATTTGAAAGGTACATATTATGTATTTAGGACAAAGGATACACTTTTCAAAAGTGCAGTCCTTTTTACAGAAGTGGGGTGAGCATTTCAGATGCAGATTTCGTCAGCTCTGATGTTCATGTTCCTGAGTCAGGAAGATGCTTTAAAAGCTCTGTCACCAGTGGTTCTGACTGGCTCATGAGAGGCTTGGGCTCTTGGAGGTTGGTATATACAGTGACCATTTTTTTTTTGTTTTGGATTCTGTGAAAGGGTGAAGCCGAGTTTGCCCGAATCATGTCTCTGGTTGACCCCAATGGGCAAGGAACTGTCACTTTCCAGTCCTTCATTGACTTCATGACCAGAGAAACAGCAGACACAGACACGGCTGAACAAGTGATAGCTTCCTTCAGAATCCTGGCTTCGGATAAGGTCAGTCACCGTGCTGCTGGCATTAAGGATTCAATTGCTGTCCTGTTTAGCCCTTCTTACTACACAACTTTTATTAACAGTGAAGCTTTGTTTGCAGTTTGTCAGACTTCAGGGAAAGCATTTGCCTTTTCTTCTTGTTTGGAACCAAGACTCTTTTCCTGAAATGGGTTCAGAATACAAGGCTTGGCCTGTGTATCCTCATAGCACAGAAAGCCAACATAAAGTTAGACATCTTAGACAATACTTAGATGACTGGTCTGTATAATGTATATACAATGGATATATTGTACATCAGGTTATTTCCACACCACAGCCTTGATTAGTGGGGAACTCATTCTGTCTTTCATGCTGTTGTCTGCATGTTTCAATGTAAAGTTCTGGAACACAGCCTAGGTCAGGTACACATGACTACACCTGGTCGTGAGCTATGTTGTGACCAGACAGCTCACTCAACAGGATGAGGCAATGTACCCCTATCCTAGAAGGAGCAACAGGAGGAGGCCTCCTCTGGTTACTGGGTTCGCAGAGGAAGCTCCTGAATTTGGAATAATTTTTTCCCCACGGCCAGATGCACTTGTGAGTGAGTGGTGTATGAAGATGAAAGGGAGTATAATGGCAGCACAAGAGCTTCTGGAGGAGTCGGGGCCATAAACTGTGCTGCCACGAAACCAATCCTGTGCTGTGGAGAAAGGAGAGATCACAGCAGTACAGGTCTATTTGCCCAAGCTCGCCTTATTGATTTTCTCATTCCAGCTGCTTGTATTGATTTTGTGATCTCAGTTAATGTGGACCACATTTTAAATTCCAGACGTGTTCTCAGTATCAATTCATGTGGAACATGGTCTTAGGAAAAAATGGTTTTCATTAGATTGCTATTTTAAGCAATGTCAAGTCTGTTAACAGAGAGTATCCCTCATGTCATAAATGCAAACCATTAAAAACAATAATGCATCTTTCTTTACACATATATTAGAACCTTGAAACTAACAGGAACTACCTGCATCTGTGCTGTCACTGCAGAAGGGGCAGTAGTGCACTGCAGAGATACTGACTATCCAGAGATAAGCTCTATCTGTAGCAGTCTGCCTATGGCTGCGCAGTGCTTGGTAGCTAACAGACACATAACAGTCACGTATCCTGAGACTGCATTTTGACCTAATCAGTTTGTGGGTGGAATTGTCCCTATCAACTCATAATTTGTGATGGAATTTACCGCGGAAAACATTTGGTCTCAGAAAAATAGGCAGGATGTCTGAATTTATTAGTCACAGCTACAGAAAATAAAAATATTTTGTGTTTTTGAAGAACACATACTGAATTTGTCAATCCTTTTCCCCCTCCCAGCCTTATATCCTGGCAGATGAGTTGCGCCGAGAGCTGCCTCCTGAGCAGGCTCAGTACTGCATCAAGAGAATGCCTCCATACACCGGCCCAGGTTCTGTTCCCGGGGCTCTGGATTACACCTCCTTTTCATCAGCACTGTATGGAGAGAGCGACCTCTGATTCTGTAATTGGCCGTATTCATGGTAGACACTAAAAATACCCACCTTCTTGCCCAGATTGCTTCTCAAAAGCTTTGACAAGCTGATTAAAAAACAAGTTTTACAAATACAGTAGGTACCGTCAGTGTAAAGTGCTAGTAACTGAAGTAAGTGGTGTATATTAAAGTGTGCAGCACGCTAGATACCTGCCTTGCTGGTCTTAGGTTGTCTGTCCTATGCAATGCTAGAAAATCTATTTAAAAAATTGCAAGATATTAACTTTGGAAATATACATTCAGAAAATAGAATGTAAAACCTAAAAACATTGAAACTTATGAAATATTTCTCCTTTGTTGAAAAGTTTCAATGCCACATGCGCTTCTTTTACAATGTTCATAAAACTATGTTAGGAGTCATGCTTTATTCTTTCATAGAGCAATATTACTTTCCTCTCATGATTTCTGATTTTGTATGCTTCTATTGGTGGAATTTAATAAAATATTAAAATGCAGATTTTCAGGGAAGAAATGTAACAACCTCACAAACTACTTAATTACAAAAATAATCCAGAATGCTCTGCTTATTGTCACAGAGTTGTAATATAAGGGGGAAAGCTGATTAAAGTGCAGGTTTAGAGTTCTGTAAGCCGTTCTTTTCTTTTAGGCCTTTAACTTTTACAGCTGAGGGAATACAACTTTTATAATCAGAAATAATAAGGAAGCTAATTTCATGTGAACCGTTTTATTATGAAT
This sequence comes from Vireo altiloquus, assembly GCA_013396875.1. NCBI lineage: Eukaryota > Metazoa > Chordata > Aves > Passeriformes > Vireonidae > Vireo > Vireo altiloquus. The sequence goes on along the minus strand of VZRF01001132.1, from coordinate 746,263 downwards.
CCCTCATTCTTGTCTATGTTGGACAGTCTTTGTTTCTCAGTATAAGAACGCATTATTGTATGTATTAGTGGGCAACATTCATCTCTATCCTGCATAAAGCAAACTCCCATCTGAGCAAATGTAGTATGGTTGTCTTGCAGCTTTAACTGTTCAGTGCTCAAAATTCAGTTTGTCTTGACTTCTACTGTGTCACAGGCAGTTCTGTCTGTACCCTGCTCCTGTGCGCTAGACGTTGACTGTTTTTTTCCATCTTGAGAAATGATAGAGAATAAAAGCAGTAACTTTTTTACTTGAATCCTACCGACACTGAGGAAATGCAATGTAATCAAACAAAACCATTTCCAAATGGTGAAGCGAGCTGTGCAGCCCAGTGCTATTAAAGCAATGATGTGCCTATTAAATAAAGTCTGCTTTTCAAAACCTTATGAGACTCTGTTGTTGGCAATTAACCTAGTGGCTCCTTCTAAGAACTGGAAACATTTCTGAACATCAAAGGAGTTTTCAGATGCTAAAAGTTCAAAGTATGTCACACATTTCAATACATTTTGATTGCATGAACAATAGTCTCTGTGTGCTGGAGGGACAGGTCTGGTTTCATGAAGAGAGACGGAACTTGGAATGAGTTGGAGAGTTTCCATTTAGGTCACCTGAGCACAGATGTCTATAGCTTGTTAAACTCCAAGCTTAGATTGATTTCAGTGAGACTTAGGCACTATCGCTTTTGAGGACATTGGCCTTAACTTTTCTGTATCTCTTTCCTCATGTGCGAAAAAGCAGATGATCAGTATCTTAAGTGTTAAGTAAGATGTTATGGTGCTTTTGCTGGCCCTTGGAAATTTATGAATGGCAAGCATTAAAGTGTGTGATTTCAATCCTTGTTGCGGCCTGGGGGTGGTTGATATCGTGTCGCAACCTTCTGGAAGTGCTTGCATCGATGGCAAGGAGTAGGGAAGGGTCTTTGCAAGAGTTTTCAGAGATGTTTATTCCAGCTGCCCATCTGCATTGTCTAGGGGCAAAGACAAGACTCATGGGAAGGGTCCAGGGTTAAGTGTGGTGTGGTAGGGGCGGAGAGAGCATCAGGGGGCACGGGGGCAGTACACAGGTGGGGTAAGGGTATGGGAACCAATGGGGGAACAGATGGGGGTGGCCAAGGGATAAGGGGCTTTGGACCAACAGGGCGACTGGGGGAGCAGAGCAGGGATACATCAGCATAACAGAACAGGGCGTCCTGTGAGAAAAGCCTCTTGTGTCCCCTAACCTGGGGAAGGTATCTCAGGGTCCTTCCCTCCTAGGGCTTTGTTGGGGAACCCCTTGTGTGGCAGACTCACCAGCCTTCACAAATCCTAAAGCAGGATTAACCTGCTGGTTACGGTGCATGGAGTGGGAGCAATTTAAAAAAAATCCCCGAGGAGACAGACAATGACCAAATACCTCTTCCTTCTCCACCTTGTGTACAGAGGCCAAGAGAGGATTTGCTAGGGCTAGGATCACATCTCCTACAGTGCGTGTGCAGCCTTTCACACAGCCAGAAGCTGCTACTGCCACTGCAGATGATGACATGGTGCAGTGCCATCTCCTTCTGCCATGACAGTGCCTGTACTGTCAGTGCCTGACAGTGCCTGTCAGGAAAATCGGCCTTAAAGCAAAGCCATTTCCAGCTAAATGACTACTGGTCAGGCTGAATCCTATTAAAAAATAAATCTGTATATCTCTCATTATCACAGTTTAATGCAACTGGGAGAATAAAACATTAAGCTTCTGAATGTGGCACAAAAGCAAAACGTCAGTGCTACAGGCAGGATTATGCAAAAAAATTGGCACAAAGACAGTTTATAGCTGACACCTCTGTCAGGTGTTGTTCATGTTCTCTATCCACGAATTTTTATATTGTGATATTCCTGTTTTTGATAGTAAGGAAGGGACTTCTAAACTCCTCCTTTAGCTTGTTGATCAAAGCATGTGAGAGATAACGTTATCAGCAGCAAGAGAAAAGTAATTTCTGCAAAGTAATATTTTCAATCTTATATCAGGTTTCTGATTTCTAAAGTAGAATGAACAGAACCAGTCGCTGAGAGCTGCAGGGATTAATTATCCATTCACACTTGCCTAAAACTGTTATACCATAATTATAACTTTAATGTGTCTTTCATGTAAAATGAAGATGTATCATAAAATGATTTCTCCCAGCATCTATATAAGTAAACTGTGATATTTTTCCCTAAAGAGGGTAATCCTCAAGGTACTTTAAAATATTCTGTGATCACGTTCAGGGGCTATGGGTTTTACAGAGAGATTTTCTTTTCCTCTAAGGCTTAGTTTTTAGTAGGTGGCATTTGTATATTTCTGCAGGATCACTTTTCACACTGGGAATCAACACAGCAACATTTTCTGTCCATGCAATTCGGGCAGCAAACTAGTTTTACCATTAAAAATGTACAGTAACTGAGTCGAGGGTAATCACTGTGCCATATCACAGGGGCCAAATCAAGGTTCAGTAGCTGGTGGTACAGCATTATTTTGATGATCATGTGAATGAAGGTTGTAGAATAAATTACAATTCACAAAAGTCAGTAAATTTTTACATTGCTTTATTGACTGTAATACGGATGTCTTCTGTGACTTTACATGAATACAACAATTCTTTGAAAAAATTCCGGCCAAGATAATTTTTATAGTAATCATTTTCAGACAGTGATTTTTTTAAAAGGTGCTGATACAGGCAGAAATCTGCGGTCAGCTCTGTGCTACCTTCACACCTCCCTTCTTAGTACATAGTTTCCAGCACTGTTTTCTTTATCCACTGACCACAAAAGGCTTGGGCCAGAACCACTCCTAGAGGCTTGTATTTTCATCAGAACAGCCTGTTGTTCAGTTTCTGAATTCTTGGAGTAGATAATGTTCTTTTATTCAGGTTGTTCATGGTGTCTGTAAAGGTTATCCCAGACACAAGCGGCCTCACTGAAGGAGGAAAATAGTTCATGTTAGCAGCTGGATTTGGATGGTAAGCAGTCTCCTTTCTTGACTGAAATAGCTTGTGGCTAAGACTAGTTCTGTAAGGAAGTAATTGATCATTGCTAGTAAAAGAATAGGCTTTTAGATCATGCTTTCATCACTGTAACGGTATCAATATTTTTGGTGGACTTCTACCAATAGTTCCAGTAATATTTCATGAGAAAATAATACCTTTTCATTATCTGTGCCACTCTTCCCCAAGTTTCATGGTTAACAACCCATGCACTTATTTGCTTGTGCATCCAAGTCTACCTTCTGCTCGTGTTCAGAGGGTATTTTATTTGGGGAGCCACTTCAGCAGCGTTAAGCCTGGACTATAGACAGTTGTTAGCATGTTCCGGTGAGATTCTACTTATTTTAGAACAAATATTTTTACATAGGAAAACTGACTGTTCTAAACTGGATTTTATTTCACATTAGTCTCTTTTTAAAATGTGTAATTCCTTTCTAATTTTAAACCAAGGTGTGGGCTGCCATCACAAAGGAGAAATCTATCTCCACTTTTTCCATGATCCCATTTATTTATAAATAGAAGAGTTCCCTGGTCTGGTTACCATGCTGGCTGGGAATACATATCTAGAGTGCTTAGAACTGCAGATTATCCCCTGGAGCAGAAGCCTGTATTTACATTATCTTAAAGTGATTGTGTAAATGTGGAATTAGGGGCCCAGCTACCCACTTTCACTGAAAGTCCTTTATTATTCCTAACAAAAGAACATTTATGTGCAGACAACAAACCTTGAGCCAGTACTAGGAGTGCCACTCGTTCCCCTCATTAATTAAGGCAGCTATATTAAACAATAAGCCAAATCTTTTCCATATATGAGCTTGACTAGGATTTCATTTTCTAATCTTTAAAAGAAATTCCTCTGCTAATTTGCTAGGTTTTTGGAAATTTCATTAGCATTTGTAATACTGCTTTTCAAAAATTTGTGTATCAGCATATTGCTTTAATTACTTGGAAATCAAATATATTGGATGAATGTCCTAAGACGATAAATGTCCCTAGGCTATTTTAACACCCATCCATCCCTCATCTACTTGCACCTGGCGGTTTTGTTTCAAAACCTGGCTGTTTTATTTGGCCCCAACTCATGGAAGCTTTCTTCCTTTCAGGATTCCTGTTAATGATTTGAGTGAAAAATGACCTTGAGCACTGTCCTTGGGAGGAGTAGTTATCCTATGTGCTCTCCTGAGCTGGAGCCTTCCAGCTGCATAAGGAGTACTTGTGGCAGAAGCCCAGGTATAGAACAGCTCTTTTGGCTCAGACACTGAAGGTCCTGTTTCAGGTTTTAGCTGGTCTGCTGATAAGACTGAAAGAGAAATGTTTGCACAAGTTGCCAGCAAGTCTGGCCTTGATTTGAATGGAACTGTCGATACAGGCACAGCAAATTAATATAATTAAAAAAAAAAAAAGGCACCACTGAAAAGCAAAGAATGGCTGTATCAAACATTTTGTTCAGACTTGTATCCTGGCTCCGGCCATTACAAACAGGAGGAATAATGGAAAAGTCTTAAAATGAGACAGCATGTGGCCATGTGTGCCCAAAAGAGTCTCCAAGCTGACAGTAATTTGTGGATCATGAACTTATGGAACATTGCACACTGATGCCAAAAATTTAGTCTGTTTTTCTGCCAAAGTAATAGATCTGCTTTGAGAGCTCCTTCGGTATTCCTTTCAGTAGGACCTACAACATCTATAAACTCTCCACTAGCCTATTGGACATACTTGTAAAAAATATTTACTTTTCATTTCTTTATCTTTTCCAAACTGTTCCCTGAAGTCTTTTTGGTTGTCCTGATTATCTCTTTATCTTCTGGTAACCTAGTAGAATTAATATGGACATGATGCCAGCTTTCTGAAGGATGTTTGAAAATGCAGGCAACCCAATAGAGAGGAAATCCTACCTCCCATGAAAAAAAACCCAGTCACAGTTTTGACAAACTCTTTAGCAAAACTGTGTAAATGAAAATCAGACAGTCAGCAGCATTTGGTGGGTGCCCAGGTGAGTGTGATGAATGTGCATGGCAGATGCAATGCTGTTGGACACCACACCCCTGAGGTCCTGAGGTCTACTGCTGCTGGCATTAAACCAAAGGCACAGACTTTAACATTGGGTGGTGTGCTGAATAACAGCTGAATTTAACATTGGGTGGTCTTGCTGTTATTTGTGCATCATCTAGAGGCAACACTCCTAACTTTTACCTTCGTTATTTGCTCATGGAAGATGACAAGGCCTGATTTGCCCCAGCAAGCTAGCAAACACCCTTACTGTCAAGCAAACACTTTTGCCACTTGGAAATAATAACTGTGTCATTATCTGAAGCAACTTGTGGCCTCGAGGGGATAAAATGTCAGTATTTTTTAAGTAAAAATGTACAGGTATCATTACATTCTTTAGCTGTTTAATTAAATTTAACTTTTTTCCCATTTTTCATTTTAGTATAGCTGCATATGCACTTGTAAGAAGCGGAAATTATGTTTGTGGCAAAAAGACAAATGTAAACTTTATATAAAAAAAAGACAACACATTTTTTAACATTCTTCATTCTTCTCCTTAACAAACAATACATTTCTATCAGCCACCGAAACTTAAGACTGGCCCCAACAGCACTCCAAACTAAATGTTTTGATTATGGTTGTGTAAACACCTGCCATCCATCAAAAATGAGTAACTGGCTTTTTAATTTTCTTTCAGCACAAAAAACTGAAAACATTCAATTATGACTCCACCTGACTGCCCTGACACTCTCCCTCTTCTGGGATCTTGAGCAGATTTTCCATAAGACTCATTGTTTCTTCAAGCCAGACTCTGAACCCAGATGGCCTGGCTGGCCTTACTTGCAAGGGACAACCTGAACAGCTATAGTGAAATGAACATTCTGCCTTTTGCAATAGCTCCATATGGCAACATCCTGGTCAGGGTCACTACCCCTTCTTGTAGTGGTGGCCTTCAACTGAAGTGCTGCTCTGCAGGCAGGATTGCCTTTAGCAGTCCCCATTCATTTGCCTTTTCTGGGGAGGCACTTCCCTTCCTGCCAGCATTACTGTCTCCTGGGAGATCACTTTCCCTTCTAACTCAGACACCAGCCTCTGTCTGCCACTGTCCTTTTCCTGCTTTTAACTGTCCCTTAGAGCTTAAATGTTTCCGACTGGAGATGTTGACTCAAATCTAGTTTAATGATCTCAAGGCTCCCTTGAACTGGATTTTAAAGGGAGACACTTTATTTCTGCTTGATGAGAATGGAGTTATTCTTGATTTGTACTACGGCAATAAAGTGTTTCCCTTTGTTTTTATTTAATATCTTTAGCTTTACCTGCTACTCCTGAAGTACTTATTAGACCCTTCAGTAGGCAGGAATGATAGTATGCTCCCCAGTCACCAGCTCTATATGAAAAGATGTTTGTGTACCACATGAACATTTAAGATATATACCACAGATTATTCCACCAGCACCTGCTGGCATCAAAATCCACATGCTTGCAGTGAGTTTTTCTCTACACAGTAAAGAGGGGACAGGAGACCAAAGTGTGATTAACCTGCACTCCAGCTCATACCCTCTTCATACCCTTTTGGAGGCTTTGCCAGCTCCCAATATACCTGCCCTATCTGCATGTGAGAGTGCAAATAGGGGAGAAGGGAAGGATAATACACAGTATTTTCATGTGCCAGAATACACAGGGACACCTGGATCTACTTTCTCTTGCAGCTCTCTAATGTCACCTCCAAGCTCGAGTCATTGACAGTGACTCTTACATGAGGAGTTGTACATTGTATAAAGACTGCTACTGATTCAAGCTGGAAAACACACATGGAAAATGCTAATGGGATGTAGCAATGCTAGCAGAGGTTTCTGAGGACTTGTCAGCAGACCTTAGATTGCTTAACGTAATTTAGGCTTAACAAGCGTTAAGGCCCAAAGTCCTTTGGTTTAACAAGAAGAAAAAAGAGATGTCAAGGGGAAAAAAAACCTCAAAGGCAATTATTGTAGAGCACAGGCAAACAAAAGAAACTTTTCACTTCTATGTTGAAAACTTGCCAATGAGTAAGACCTGACTGATATCAGTAACCAACAGGGTGGAAATATTGAGCATTTAGGATGACAAAGTACAGTCTGGGCATTTTTTTTTTAATGTGTATTACTGATAACTAAAGAAAGACTCTGCCCTAGAGCAGTGTTCCCTGTCAGTGTCTCTTGCTCACGCTGTTGCTACTGCTTGCAGATGCAAGAGGCTGCTTCTTCCTCACAATTTTATTTCCGAAGCTTAGGCAAGATTTAGAACCAACATCACCTCTGAGTGTTCACGTTTCTTCATTTCTTCATTTCTTCATACACAAGACTTTCAGCATTAAGGTTCTTTTTTGTCTGATAATGTTATATTGTAATACTACTTGCATTTTTCTTTCATTTAATATGTTGTTTTGAAAACAATTTTCTTTATTCATAGTTAATATCCCCAGCAAAAGTTCTCTAGAAGGGTTTATATTTCTGGAAGAGGTTCCTTAAACTTGTTTTCTAGCTCATGTCTGGGACTTAAATCTATGCTGCTGTCTCCTTGCTCCTGACTTCCTCAGCTTCCTTCTGCCCTCTCTGTTTCTGCTCTTCTGGAATGAACTGAATGCATGGGAGGGAATAGCATTGCTCAGATCCCTCTCAAGATAAGGGAGATGGTGCCTGCCTGTAGAAACAGTAAGGAAAATATCACTGCCATGTCTGTGATCATAAGCAGCTTCCACAAAGTTTTCAAACCTGTGTTATACTTTAAAACAAGCTGAATGAACCATGCAGTTTCAAAGTCCTTTAAAGAGAAGAGAACTGCTGATGAAACTTTTTTTTAAGAGATTGTTGACAACATACTGGACCGTTTCTATGTGCAAATTAGGGAAAGCCAAGTAGGGCACTGGTCTTTCAAGGTATTTTGCACAGAGACATTGCCTCTGCCCTTGCAAAAAAATCTTAAAACGTTTGCTGTTTAATGACAGAAAGCAATAGAATTGAGGCTGCTCTCTCCCTGGGCTGGAGCCATTCCTGACAGCCGGGTGCACTGCTGGAAGCTCTCTAGTGCCACTCACACTTCCCATGACCTGTGCAGGTCCCTTTTCTCTGCCTCATTGTGATGTGTGTGCACTACCAGGATGCAGGTGGTTGGGCTACTTTGCTTTGTCTTCTCATTGTCCACCATTCAAAGCTGCTCTAACCTTTCTATGATCCTCCTCATTGGCCATATTTTCACAGATCTCAAGCCGTGTCAAACACAAACCCATCTGCTTATCAGGAAAAGTGTAATCCCATTTATAGCGCACAGGCAGCAAAAGTATGCCTAAGGCCTGTGCTCTGACAATCCCCTTCAGCTGCTTGTATCTCCAAGCTCATCTATCCACTGGTATGGCCCTGAGAACACCATCAGTGTCTCTTCTGTGATTTTATTGTGGATGCCTGAAAGGTGCATACTGAGTTTTAAAAATGCTGCAAAATTTCATAATTAAATAAATATAAAATATTTACAGCCACAAACCTGTGACTAGTTGAAAGCAGTTGACACAGTTTGCCAGTAATATGAATAAGCTGTAGGACTACACCCCCTATTGAATTCCCAGTCCTGCATGCCTGCATCTCAGTCCTTCTGGGCATTTATACCCTCTTTCATCAACAGAGATTCTCTAAAGTGATGCAAAAGGTTATATTCAATTCATTCTAGAGTGTTTGATTTCAAAGTCATGAAGACTTTGGGTTTTTTTTAAAATAGTGAAGTCCAAAATCTATGATAAATAAGTAGAATAAATTTGTTGGTATTTCCCTGAAGTGCATATCTTTAATAGGCTATTCTGACATTTGGATTGTGCTTTGAATTGATCTTGAAGCATTCAGCTTTCTTTTGCTTTTAGGTAGTATTTTGATCTTGTAAGAAAAATGTTAAGATCATAATTTGACTTATACAGAAGAGATATTGTTGTATTTGGATTGCAAAAAAAGCACCCTCTAAGTTGTGGGTCTACAAAATTATTAAAAAGAAATAGTAATTCTTAAGCTCAGAGGAAATCTTGAAAATGAAAAACAAGTACTGCAACTTAGTCATCCAAAATAGGTCAAGAATCCAGGTGCAGCAAAACAGCACAAGTGGTAACTTCACAGAAGAGAGTGCCAAGAGCTGTGTTCTGAAATCAGATTAACCTGCTTTCTCCTTCAGACTTCTGTGTGGAGTTGTGAATGCTTTGCTCGGATACAATTCTCTGAAATGCAACTGTTCTATAGGAACATGAACATCCTACTGTTCTTGTTTAAATAAGGATTACTTATATGAATAACCCATCAGGAACTGCATCCTCAGAAATAAAGGCAGATAATATGGGAATGAGAGGTGCATTTTTGGAATTAGTATTATGGAGGTATTTAAAACACAACCCCAAAAGCTAAGAGTGGGCTAAAGCACCATGTTTGATCTTACACATGTGTAAGGTGATTATGTTATTTAAATGCATGGGTGTGCAAGTAGAGTAATAAACTGGAGACCAGATCCTTGGCACTGGAAAAAGAATCAAAATATGAGGATGCCTTTGCTTCAAACACCGCCTGGTTTTAAAAGATCTGTGACAGTTTATCTGTGTGTGTGTGAGGACCTGGGAAAACAGTGGATTGAAACTACCTTCAAATATACTTGGAATACCAGAAAAGTCAGTCTGATTTAGAGTTTTTCATTTTTTTGCTAAGGATATTAATTTGGATTTAGTCTTGTTGCAATTAGGAATATGCTAGGTTCACTGAACCACTACTTATAACCACCTTCAGAAAAATTCTGGCTATGATGATGTTTGCATGAGTGACACCTTGTCTGCACCTGATGTTTAAATAGGACTAATTCCCAACAGTGCTAAGGTCAGGTTTCTCACACACGGGAATGGTGCCACCTTTGTGTTCTCCCCTGCTTTACTCACTGCTCTGAAACTCTAAGCTGCTCCTGGTATTGCTCAAAATGAATTAAATGGAGCACTATGTTGACAGCCTAATTTAACAAAATAAGAACAATGCCCTGTAAGACAAAGAAAAAGCACTTTTCAAGCTTAAGGGCACGTTCACTGCAAATCCTTGAATGTTCCCTCCAAACACACCATATGTTAGAGTGTCTCAAAGAAGCAGTTCAGAAATGTTGGTAATTGCAAGTGTGTGTCAGCCGTGGGACAGGGACATGCACCGGGATCCCCAGCACTGTGCAGTACTGTCAGCATTGAAACTAAACCAAGAAAAGGGACCTGAGATTCTCTAACATTGCAAAACACATTAAGGTTGAAGTTTTGTGTCATTATTTCTTTGTTGGATGAACGTTACCTTTATCACTCATTCCTCTTCCCTTCATCCTCTGAAGCGTATCTTGCTTCAGTTGTGCTCATTTGGTTGTTTGTACAACTCCAGATTCTCAAGCAGATTAAACACGGTGAGGCTGGGGGGTTCCTGCCCTCTCTTCCTGCTGCAGCTCCTACATCAGCTCTGGAGACCAATCTGCTGCAGAGGAATTGGATCAGAGATCTGTTACCACTGATAACTGACTTTTACACAAGAACTGTGTTCGATAGCTAGCACCTGCACAGAGAAAAAGGATGGAAATATGAGGATGGCAGAGGGTGGAATTAGGGATGGACCTTTTGCAGCATCACACAGTCAAACTGGCTTAATCTGGTTGTGAAACTGCAAAGGAAATGGGATATGTGAAATGATCCTTTTCAAAAGCACCTTCAAATCTGAAGCTTTTTTTTTTTTGCCCCACTGACCTACTTTGCAGCAGTTACACAAACAACTGCATCAGCACATGCAAGGACGTGCTGAGCTGTGGTACAAAGATCTGTCGCCACAAAGCAAATGTGTAGACAGTGAGCTTTTTAACCTGCATTGCTGCCAGAGGAAATTTTCACAGTGTTATGCAACACGACAGAAAGGCTGGAAGCTGTCCAGAAGTCCAGCAAGGAAATACACTCCCTAAAATCTCATAATGAACAGTTCTCAAAGCACTGCTTATTTCTGTAATATATGCAAATACTGTGTATTAGGGATGAAATTAAGCACTCATTAGGAATACCTAACTTCTGTTTCTTCTTAGTGTATTCCACTTCTGTTGTTAGGTTTTTAAAGAGTATGGGTTTCCTGACAATCACATCTTACACTGGAATTTTGGGACACATTTTTGCAGTGGGAGCTCTTTTGCAGGTTGACCACTACAATGGTTTGCTGACAAGGTCTGCTCTCCAACAATGTCTCCTGGCATTCAAAACTGGAGCATAGCCTCTACAACGGAAGTTGGGTTACTAAAGTTGTATTACTACCTAGTTGATTTGTAGGCTGCCTATATTTCTTCTGAAAATGTATTAGACATGTACTTTATTTAAACATAAGGCTGATTTTTTATATATATATACTTGATCAAAGTGACAGTTGATTATAGAAGTTCCTAGATCACACTGGATTCAAAAAAGTTTGTGACCACTGTTTCTGTGTCTCAAAAGAAAATTCAAGAGCGAATATTTAGCTGCCAGGAATTGGCTACAGTAGCGGCTTTTAACTCATTTTGAGTCCCTTAAAGACTTTCCGGGGAAAATGGAGAAGCCATTATTAAGTAGCAACCCATACTCTGAGTTGATAGAAGACTTTATATGTTGCTGCACAGAGCTGAGGCCCAGGCACCTAAAGGAGGGAAGCCACCTCAGTTCATTTCTGTTAACAGAGAATCAGCGGTCCCTGCATCTTCACCTGCAGCGTTTGCTTTGCTTACTTAACTTCTTGCAAGACAGGCAAAACAGGAATGGCTGGTCAATAATCCATTTTACAGCCTTCCTTCTTTTCATACTTAGACCATTGAACCAGTTTAAATGACAATGCTCCTCATGCTTATTATTGGCACTTGGGTTACTAACATGAAGTGAGAGGAGCAGTTATTCCCTTGAGCTACTCCAGCTCTTGGCAGCACATTCCATACAGTGTGGTGATTGCAGGGCAGCTCTGCAGGTATTCCTTTCCTTTAAAAGGTGAGTCCTCATATAAGCAGTTGAAAGGATTTACCACCAGAAGTGAAACTTGTGTCAAAATCTCACATTTTATTTGTTTTGTTCGACTGCCAAGCAAACCGCGACTTAATTTGATTCCTTTAGTATAATCTTGCTTCCAGGTTTACATGACAGTAACACGTACCCATACATCACCGGCAAGTCCGACTTCCAGCTTCTGTAAGGCCTATTAACACACCTCCTCTCAACACTACATTTGCCTCTAAATGCAGCACATTTGTTGTTTGAGTTTGAAATAACTACCCCCCCTACACTGCTCCCCGTCCCTCTTCTCCCCGCCATGAGGGGCAACTCAATTTTGTTGCGCTCTGCCTGGCTCCAAAAAAATCCTCCGGGCTATTTAACTTTAGGTGAGTTAGTTCGAAGACCAAGCTGTGGTCTGGGTCTGTGTGTCTGTCTGGGTCTGTCTAACTGCGTCTGGGCACGTCGGTGTGCGTGTCTGTGTCTGTGTCTGTCTGTATGTCTGTGTCTGTGTGGGTGTCTGTATGGGTGTCTGTCGGGCACAGGCGCGCCCCGCCTCCCACAGGCCAAGGACAGCGCGCGCTTCCCGCTCGCGCTGAGGGCGGAGCTCGCGGGTCACGTGCGGCGCGCGAGCCCCCGAGCGCGGGCGGTGACGTCTCGGCAGCGATGGCGCCCACGGGGCCGCCGGGTAATGGCAGCGAGCGGGGGGACTGTGGCGGCGGTGGCCGGGCGGGGTGACAGGGGGCGGCGGGAGCGCCCTCTATTCAGATTCTGGTGGTGCTGGCGGCTCGCTGCAGGCGGAGCGTCTCTTACCCGCCCCGTGTAACTTTTGCAGAAGCCGCGTGTGGCGTGTCGGAGTGAGTGAGTGAGTGAGTGAGTACGCTTTTTGTCGCTGGCCCCTTGGAGCAGCTGCACCTTGCCAGGGAGGGGTCGGGAGGGAGCGCCTGGGTATCCGCACCGACCCGTCCGGCGACACAGTTATGGCGGGAAAGTAAAAACTGGAGCTCGGTGGTAGGGACTGGGTGTGCTCCATCTGCTCGGGGCTCAGCCAAGAGTGCCATTTCACGGGTTAAACAGAAGTTGTTGCATGGGGAGGATGCGTAAAATTACAGCTCATAATTGGCGTTAGTGTTTTAAAATGGACTGGTCTGTCAGTGGCTGCTTTCAGTGGTGCTGCTGCCAGCAGAGATCCCAAGCACTTCCCTTTTTAATACTTGTAAAGGAGTGCTTGCTGTGTGCTTCAGCTCGGGTTTGCATCCCTTCGGCGTATCAAACAGGCCTGCATTTCCTCTCGGTGCCCACTCTGTAGTCGGTTTCTGTGGCTTGAGGTTTCTCCAGGTTCCTCTGGTAAAGATGGTGTTGACCTGCCCTGCTCTTGCTCCCGTGCCATTTGGGGTCAAGCCATGGGCTAGCGACTGTCCTGCTGCAGAGCCGAATGGGTTCGGCTGAAAATGGAAGCCCGAAGGTGTTGCGGCAGCAGCTTGAGAAATGATGGCAGTGGGAGAGAAGTTCTGCATAGATGGAAGCAAAAATCGCATGCTGGGGGTATTTGTGGATCCCAGTGAGCAGGCACGGGGCAGTAGGTGGTGGTGTGTCCATGTGGCAGTAAGGCGAAGGACCTGGGTTCAGGCATGGGTTATGGAGAAGCTGAGCAGTGTTTCTCCCTAGCCTTTGAGGGGCAGGACATCCCACAAAGCGAGGCCATGCGCATCTGTTTCCCTGTGAGTCCTGCCTGTAATGAATATCTGTTGTGAACAGTTTAATGTCGGGAGATGGACAGTTGTGGTTATAACATAGGGAGCTTTCTAAACCTGGGATTTAGACAGTGGGTCTAGAGAGACACCTAACAGGACACCGTTATTCTGAAAATTCAGTGACTTTTGTAGTGGTTGTTTGCCTCTCAAGCTAACTTTGTAGATGCGTTGGGTACATAAGTATCTTTTTTTTCTGTTAGGTAAGAACTGAATGGTTCATAAGACAGTTGCCAACATGGAAATAATAGCAAGGTGCACATAGGTGCTCGAGGTGAAGTGATGAGACCCAGTACTTCGCTCTTTGGATAGGCTGGATAACAACACAGCAGCAGTGCTGCTGCCCGCTGTTGCAGAGGACCTGTGTAACATCTGTTGCTACAGTTCGTAAAACTCTTACTGTTGCCAGAGGGCATCCAGTTGAAGACGATTTAATTAGTAGGACAGCAAATAATGCTGGGGTTATCATGAGCTGTCTGTGGCAGGCTGATAGCAAGAGCATCCTTTCTAGCTGCTTATACTGTAAATTCTGCATGCTGCATAATAATTTTTTGAACGATGGGGAGACTTTTGCTTGGAGCTGGTGAGAGGGAAATGCTGGTTTCTTGAATTTGGATGTGCAAATGTGGAGAGGCTCTGTTTCCAGTCAAGAGAGGAGCTGGTCAGCCTAGGAAACAGTGGGTACTGTAAGTGCCTCTCTCCATATAGTTGTTCTGCTTGTATTCTGGCACATTAATGTTATGGAAATGCTTTAATACTGTCACAGCGGGGTTTATAAAAGCTGCTTTATAAAAGCTCACAGCTCTTTTTTAAAAGCTTTGGAAACAACTTGTAATCCTTTATTCCCTTCAAAGTTCTTATATATCAGATTATTTTATACTAAAAGTAAATGTGTAATGGAAGTGCATAAATAATAAAAGACAATACCTTTTGAGAATCATTGCAGGCATCAGAAAAGTTTGGTTTAGAGCAAATTGTAACCTTTGAAGTTTCTTGTGGAAAACACATCCCTTCAATTCTGCACATATGGCCTATATGTGACTGAGTTGGGATAAGGAGATAAAGGAACAGCATCTTGCCTTATTCCCTGACTGTTTAGTTGCTTCTGTTGTGAAAAATGGAAGGTTGCAGTTGGGTGAAGTTTGTAGTTGTTAGTGAGTGACTGTAGGGGTGAACAGCTACTCTGCAGGGGGTAAATGTTCTTGTAAATCAGGTAATTTCTCTGTTGTAGACAAGTAATTCGTTTGTTCATGTGATTTCAAGACAGAATGTTTACCTTGGGGAAGCAAAACAGAGTATTAGGATTTTTTATTTTGCATTCTGTATGCCATTGACGTTTAGGCCACTGCTGTTAGTTTTGTTCATTTGGTTTTGTCTTCTAAACTAGTTCTACCCTACAACACTTTGTGGTAATGTGCTTTCTGTTTTAAGTTTCAGGAGAGTGTAAAATCAAGATATTTGGTCCTGGGTCCTGTTACAGCTGCTGATTTGCTACTGTTTCTGTTATAGCTATAGAAGCAGTTTCTTTTCCTGGAGGCTTCTGGGTGGAAAAGGATATCCATTTCCTAAAGTTCACTGATGACCTTTATTAAACAAAATTTTAATCGGCTCCTGGCTGAGCAGAGGTAGGAGCAGGGTTTGTAAGCAAAAACAACAAAAAGAAAAGGCTGACCTGATTTTTCCCTGCTTAAGAATTTCACCAGTCATTTTTTTTTTTATTATTCAGCAACAAACTCTCACACCCTGTTTGTGCTGGAGAGGGAAATTACATGAGTTGAATGCTGAATTAAGATGATGGTACTTGTTAGTAGAACTGACACTCAACTTGTTCCCTGCTTTTGTTCCAAGGGCAGAGTTCAGCACTTCCTAGCATGGCTTTTTGAATCAATCTTTGATTTTTGGAGTGTTTTTTGACCTGTCTGCAGACTTTGTTTTCAATTTGCCAGAACATGACTGGCAAGTGCAAGTAGTGGATGCTCCTATTGGAAGAAGAATCAGGTGTTATCCATAGCATGGACAGGTAAATTGGGTTTTGGTGGGCTTGGAGCTGTTGCATCCCTATGTAGAACAGAGTCTGCATACCTCTGGAGCTGATGACAACCCCTCATGATTCCCACCGTATTTCTTGCAGCTTTTAAAGATGCTGCTGAAAAAACATAGATTTTGAAAACTACAGAATAAGGCTCTTGCAGCGATGAGGCAGAGATCTGTTCTATTAGTAGAAAACTATAGACTGCTCGTTGCTTCTCTTCAGTGAGGCAAGCAGAAGAAAAAACAAAATGGACCAGGTGAGGTGCAGGATTACAACCAAAGGGTAAATCTTCGCTTCCCAGTGTGTGTGAGGAGATAGTTGGGAAGCACCTAGGTTAAAGGGATAGAAGCCTATAGAAAGCAGAACTGGTTCTGAGAGGACTCCAATAGCTTGTCCCAGCTGTCTGGGCTGCAGCTCTCAGGGCCAAGGAGTTGGCTTATGAGGCTCATTAAAGCACCAATGAGGTCCAGTGCCTGTGTGTCTCACTGGGCTGTGGCTCTTGTGAAGCACATGAGTTATGCTTCATGGGAGTCTGCACTGCTGACCTACTTTCAGATACAGTTTTTCGTGTCTTGCTTCTAAAAGCCTCTAGCTCAAGGATTGATTTTATTTTCATGAATAATTTGATGATTTAACGTGAGTAGATTTAAGCTCTTATGTAAAGAGCTGAGCCTGCCTGTGTGGTGTTAAAACTTTCAACTTGAAGGAAGGCTGGCTTTTTGGTATTTTAGTCTGCCTTCAAATGCTTCATACTTGTTAGAGAGCAAATTTTCTTTGGCTTCTCTTCATGCTGAGATGACTTCTGATTTAGAGCTGTTTTTCCAGAGTGTTGGTATAAATGTAACCTTGCAATGCTTTCCTCAGCTTCTCTCCAGCACATTGCTTTTTAACAGAACTGATGTCAGAAGATGTATTGCATGAATGCAGATGGAAAAACGTCAATTTAGTTAGCAGTTGCCAGTGATTTTTAAGTCTTATTGTGTGTAGTAGTAAGATAAGTTGTAATGAGACATAAAGATATTTATTTGTGCCTCGGAAATAATTCATTTTTTACAAGGGCTTTGATGTTAGTTCATTACCAAAATGCAAAACAAGTCTTTAATTAGAGTAAGGTGAAACTGAGTGAAAGAAACAGTTGAAGAATAGCACATCATTCATCTACATGCTTGTGAAACATCAGTGAGGTCCTACTCTTGTAGTTTGGATTTTTGGTAAAGAGGCTGTTTGATTATTTTGCTATATGTACAATCTTATCAATGCCTGTAAGTATCTAAAGGGAGAGTGCCAAGAGGATGGATCCAGGCACTTCTGAGTGGTGCCAATCAACAGGGGAAGAGGCAGTGGGCAGAAACTGATGCACAGGAAATTCCACCTGAATATTTGGAAGAATTTTTTCACTGTGAGGGTGACCAAGCACTGGAACAGGTTGTCTGGAGAGGTTGTGGAGTCTTCTTCACTGGAGATATTTAAGAACTGCCTGGCCTCGATCCTGTGCCGTGTGCTCTAGGATGACCCTGCTTGGGCAGGGAGATTGGACCAGATGATCTCCTGTGGTCACTTCCAACCTGACCCACTCTGTGATTCTGTATGTGTGTTTGCATTCTGAGATGATTCTGTGTATGTTCTAAAGAGGAAAAGTAGAATTACTTTTGCTGTGTTCTTGGGGGTTTTATTGGGAGTTTTGTGGTTTTATTTGTTTGTTTGTTTAAAATTTTTTGTTTGGTTGGTTTTTTAATGCCTCAGGTTATAGTTCTGGCTTTTTTCTTAATAGTCGGGATGGGCTTCATTTGGGATCTTGAAGCAATACTGCATCTTCATTCCTAATGATAGTGCTGAAATTTCTAGTATTTTGTTTTCAGTCATGGTTAGATTTATCCTGCCCAATATCTTATAATTCACGTGTGGTTTTATTTTCTTCTGTCATTATTGTGGAGGAAAAGAGTATCTTGTTACATTTGTGCAAAAGAAAGTAAATCCTGGCTATTATCTGTTGGCATATCTTGGTGTTTGCCAAGCTGTCCTTTACTGTAATCCTAAGGGAATTTAGGATGCAGTTGAAAAATTGCTTTTGTTTGCTCAGTTTATTTATCTTTATCATTACAATATAGGCAATTAAAGTAGGTGTGGGTATTTGTTTGGTTTTTTAATGAAATTTAGTAATTTCTGTTTTGCACTTCTGTACCACTTACAGTGTGGCTTCTGGTACCAAGAGGCAACTCTGCATTGCTGTTCAAATGTTGCTGGGGTGGAAATTGCCAGACTTTTCAGTTTTGGAAACTAGTTTATGTAGAGATTTTCATGTATGCCCTTGTGAACTTGTGTTAATTTTTTCTGTGGTTGACTGTGTGTGGGTGGCTGACCTTAGGTAGAGGACCACTTGAGCCTAGTTGTATTTAAATAGATGCAGCTGTTACCTGACCTCAGGTGATTGGAACTGCAGGCAAAATAAACCAACTCCTGTCTGATTTCAGTAGAGGATTAGTTACTTTATTCTCTTCCTTGAATGGGAAGAGCTCAGGTTGGTCAGGGATATAAACAGGGAACTTCAGAACTACTTAAATATTTGCTTTATCTTTTTCCAGCAGATCCCCAGAAAAGTGTGGAAGATGAAATTGAATCTATTCTGCAGGAGCGGATAATGGTTTTGGATGGGGGCATGGGGACCATGATCCAGCAACATGCACTGACAGAAGAGGATTTCCGAGGGCATGAATTTAAAGATCATTCCAGGCCTTTGAAAGGCAATAATGACCTTCTCAGTATAACTCAGCCTGACATAATCTGTGACATACACAAGGTAGGTGATTCTAGTTTCTGTTTCTTGAGAAGGAGGGAGGACTTGGCCTCTGCACTCCCCTTTCCCATACCACAGACTCCTGGCTCTCCAGTGTCTTTTGGGGATAGGGAAGAGAGTGCTAGGTAACCATGAGAAAAAGAATGAGCAGATTTGACTGTTCTGATTGTGTGAGCACAGCATTTTTGTCATGGTTCCTGATGTCACCCAGGCAGTGCTATTTTTAAATAATTTTTTGACTTACATCCCTGATGTATTTCTATTAATTGTAGATTCTGTTTTATTTCATTTTTATTTCCTCCTCTTATTCTCAGCTAGCACTTGAAATGCATCAAAGTAGGACATATCTGAATTCTAGATGTGTTTCTGTAATTGTGTATTAAAGGGCTGCTAAATGTGGCAGCCTGAAGCAGGCCTCTGTATTTAATGAGCTTCCTAAGGAGTATATTTGCTTCCACAGTCTTGTTTTTTCCTTAGAATATTACCATGTGGCCCAGAGAATAAAACAGTCTAATCTGCTGATGATTAGGAATTTGCAAACAGATTTCATTGTTTTCCTGTCTTCAATTAGACTTTAAAAACCAACTTCCTAAGTCTTGTATTTATTGAGCTGCAGGTAATCATAGGTCTTACAGTAATAATTGGAATTCTTGAATAGCATTGCTGCTATTTGTTATTCAGTTGAAGCCTCACATCTGTTCTGGGTTTTTCCAGTTATTTATTGACAAGATCTGTATTTTATTGATGAGAATCATATTTGGTTTATGTTTGTTAAACTTGGAAGGTAATCTGTATTTTTTAATTTACGTTCTATCTGCCATTCTTTGGATTTTGAGAATGATGAGCTGGAAGGAATCAGTCTCTGACTTCTAAAAATTTCAGAGGGAAGTGTTTGTAGATTGAGTTCAACTGAGCGAGAGTGCTCATGAACCTTGGAATTTATAATAGTTTGTGTTTTTAATAGGGTAAGCTACTTTAACAGTTGGATTTGGCAGGTTTAGCAGAGCAATAGTGATGTGACTTGAGAATGTATGTATTGACTCAAACCAAGTAACCTGCTGTTACCTCTCTAATGGCCAGTTATAGGTGCTTTAAGAAGAGTGTGAAAAAAGAACTGTCTTTTGTGGTCCCCATCCCTGCAGCAACTGTTGGGTCAGAGGCTTTCTGAGCAATGTGTGGTGACTTCATATTTTACAGCTACCAGTGGTTATTTCTTCTGAGAACAGGACAGAAGGAGTTTTCAGTAATAGATAAAAATATTTCTACCAACTAACTATAATCCCACTATCTGTATGGTGGGTGTTTTTTGGAGGTTTTTTGGGGTTTTTTTTGTTAATGATCCAGGAAGTTAGATCTCACAGATATCAGTAGCTTAAAAAGTAGCTGTTAGCTGTACCTTGTCTGGCAAAGTCAGATTCAAAGGTAAGAGATGTGATGTGTTTTCAGAGGCAAAAATTACCTTCCTGCTTTGAGTATGTTATTTCATTCTGTGGTGGTAGACAGTAAAGTTGGGGGGTTTGTACACATTTAACATGTTTAGATAATTTTCAGAAAATTATTATGTTATTGGTTGACATGTAAGAGCTTGTATATTTTCTTTTTTTTTTGTAGGTATTTTAATATGTTTTCAGAAGGAGTTGAGAGAAAGCATATTTGTTTGCAGCAAAAGATGTTTTAAAACATTTATTTTTAGCTGTCATTTGAATCAAGACTTTATTTGCACTGTGGAACTCAATGAGTTCATCTGCTTCTTGTAGGAAAATCTGAGTGGTTTATGTTCTGTGGTGACATCAGTATTTTTTATTTACTTGCACTTCAAATGTTTTAGGTTCCTTGAATATGCAGGGATCATGTCAGAGTTCAGAGGTATCAAAAACACAAGTTAGGGAGAAGGGCAGCTGATAGAGGTTATACAAATGCAGGCTAGAATCTGTAAAAATGTTTCAGTTTGCATTGATTTTAGTTTACTTCAGTGGGAATTAGACAACCAAAATGGAGCAGAAAGGCTAAGTGTTTCTTGAATCTCAGTCATTAGTTAAACTTTAAATGACATCAACATTTTTCTATGTAATTCTTCTAAGCTTGTATACTCTCTCAGTGTACTCTTGTGCTGTACAAATCCCTTCAGAACATTTAAATTTTCTAATATTTTCTCTTGTTTAATTTGGGCCTTTTCTGAGACTGCCCTCAGCAGCCTTTTCTTGCTGGTGGCAATTGGACTGTGACCATATCCCCGTGCAGAAATCTAGAATGTGCTCCAGTGGTAGAGGTGGCTCTATAAATGTCACTTGTTAATAGAAAGTGTGGCTGACACTGAAATTCTGAAAGTTGGTTACATGGAATACTTCTATTGCTTTGGCCCTTTCGAATAAGCCCTTTAGAGTTTGATCAGCTTTGAATTGGGAACTGGATGAGACAAAGTAGTTGGGTTACTTGCATTCCATACCTCAGGCTGTTTTTCTTTCATGTCTTGCAGGAATACTTGCTGTCAGGTGCTGACATCATTGAAACCAACACTTTCAGCAGCACCCGAATTGCACAGGCTGACTACGGCCTTGAGCATTTGGTAAGAACGCTAAACTATTTACACATTAAAATATTAATCGTGTCCTAGCAACCAAGACTAGCTTAGTCCCAGGATTCATTGGTGTTGTGCTTATTGGCTGTGTGCTGCCTCTTGAGCCATGTGATGGGATCGTAGCTCCTTTCTGCTGCTGTGGTCAATTGCACTTGCTGTGTCACAGACATAGTGTGCTTCTTCTTGACAGAGGTACGGGCATTAATAATTAGTCCTAGATTTTGTTTGAGCAGTCACAGAATCTCTCAGCTCTGTGAACAGGGATGTTTTGCTTCAGTCCTTCCAACTTACCAAATGCCACAATGTCACTGCTTTTTTCCTGGATATTGCTTATGTATAGTTTGTGCTGGTGTATATAGAAGTCCTTTCTACTTAGCATTTATTGTGCCTATTCTTTGTTATGTATTCTTTTGAGAATTCAAGGATATATGTGAAGTAGATACTTGGAAATAGGCTACTTGAATAAAAAGTGAACTTAAGAGTAGGTTAACTTTGTCATCAAAGTCCTGTTCTTCATCTTCTGATGATTTCAGCAGGATTTATTTACTGCCTTAAACAATGGAATTTTATGATTAGCGGCATGCGCAGGATGAACCTGCCATGTAACTCTGTTGCTGAGATGTATGGAGCTGTTCCTTTTGAAGCGTTGTGATAGTGCTGATACATATTTGTGTGACTTGGGGAACCTTCAGAGCGAGCTACTGGATGCAAGTGTTGTGTTTCTTTGAGGATGAGTTACCGTGGACTGAGCTAAAGGTTGCTCAGTAATTTTGTGTAATTGTTCCAGGCATATCGATTAAACAGAGTCTCTGCACAGGTGGCCAGAAAAGCAGCAGACACTGTAACTGCTCAGACAGGTAAGTAGTATTATTTTAACTTTTTACTTGGTAGTGGTTTTGACAATGCTGCAATCTTTTGAGATGTTGCTAACTAGAGGATAGCTTGATGTTTTCCATTATGGGGACATAAAATGGTACTGTGCATGTTTGCACGTCAGGCACAGTAGGAGCAATTTCATATCTCTATTCATGTCACACTAATTTTGTCATGTTTGAAGGATCTGGTCCTTAAGGTGTTCTTCAGCAAAACTGGCCTGTGCCTGCCTGGTTTAGACTGCAGGTGACACAAATCTTAAGATGTGTTTTAGAGAAAATAAATTCAGCAGGGACTGTTAAAAGTTCCTTAGGTTTGTATGGCACAAGTCTCTGTACTCTAGAACTAGGGTAGCTGATTGTAGGTAAACATGGATTAACAGTTAATCCTAGTGTTTGTCTAATGGTTTTACTTTATTCAGAAGCTAATGGAGTGGTTTTAGTATGTGAATGTCATCAGTAAATTTTCATTTCATTTCTACAGATGCCTTCCAGGCATTATGTGAGAGGGGTTAGAGCTCTTTTACACTGCTGTAGACAATGCTGTCTTTCAAGGACTCATTTCTGCTTGTATTGTACAATCAAACTGTATTTCAAGCCAACAGTGCTGCTGCTGTTCAGATAGCACCTTACTGATGTGATTCATAATATGCAGTAAAAATGTAGGATTTGAAATGTGCTTTAAAAAAGTGGGAGTTTTATAACATATGCCAGAATACTCAAATAAGCTTATGTAGTGAAAAATGCCAGGACAGTTCTATGCTGTGCATTTAGAGTAACTGAATCATGTTTCTTGTGTTAGAGACAAATAATTCTTAGAAGAAAAATTAATTGAGACAATTTCAGTTTTCAGAAATGTTCTTCTGTCTTGTGTGTATACATTGAACATCCTGTTGGATTAAAATGAAAAATTCAGCTGTGCTGGGTGATCTTGTGCTGGCTAAACTCTAGATTCGAGACAAGAGTTTCCTGTTTTATAGTTCTTCATCCTTGACTGATAGGCATGTCTTGTTGTCTTTGGAGGTATTTTACATTGACTGTCACTGTAAAGCCAGAGGTAAATAGTTTAGGGATTTTTTTTCCCCTCCTGTGTCTTGGTTTAGGAATTAAAAGATATGTTGCTGGAGCCATGGGTCCAACAAACAGGACACTCTCTGTGTCGCCATCTGTGGAGAGACCAGACTACAGGAACATAAGTAAGTATTTATAACCATCAAGTTATTTGACTTAGGCGGTAGTCTTAAAAGACACATCTCCAGATGAAATTAGCATCATTCCTGTTCTACAGCTTTTGATGAACTGGTTGAAGCCTATACAGAACAAGCCAAAGGACTTTTGGATGGAGGAGTTGACATTTTGCTGGTGGAAACCATATTTGATACTGCCAATGCTAAGGTGAGACTTCTGGGGAAAAAAAACCCTCCACTCTGATGTAAGTAATTGGTGTACTACCTAAGGAAATTCAACATAATGTTCTTTAAGAGCTATTGGCTACTGCTTACTAAATACATGAAAAGACTCTTCAGTTGATAGCAATTCTGTAGAATGTGAGATGGTTTGTAATCAGCCTTTTCCATAATGCTTCTTTTGCCCCCTAATATGTGCCATTTGTCTATTTCTGGCTGCCTGTGACAGCTGTCCTCTTATTCCCAGAAGCTCTACTGTATTGCTCAACATCTCCAAATGCTTCTGATTGTATTTTTCGCTGTAAGCATATCTGTCTGAAGGATGCTTGTGATGCACACTGGAGAGGGAATGTCCAGTGAATCTGGTCGTGGGAGTGGGAAGGCTTGTAAGACAGTTCTATTAAAAGGTGTTTTTTTGGGGGAACTCTGCCATCAGTTTTAAGAAAGAACAATTTGGAATAGAAGATTAGAAGGGTAAAACAGAAGGAATAAAATGTTGAAACATGCCACAATTATTGGGATTTTAACACCTCCTTCTTTATCTTAATAACACTCTAATAAGTGCAGGGGGTGGAGTTGTTAGGATACTTAAAACTGTCTTGCAATTTTATGTGGAAAAGTCTGGCTGGTTATGCACAGAGCATTTCTTTAGGCTTTTGCCACAGGCTGCATAATGTGCACAGTGACATCACTTGCCCTTTGCAGTTTTGACTGATAATCGTGGAGCTTTGGCAAGGAGCTATAGGCTTAACATACTGCTAAGGGCGTGTTCATGGGCAACTTTATTACTCTAAGGAGAGAGGACATTTTCAGGACCTTCAAAGGAGTCACTTGCAGTTCCTACTGTAAAAATTTGTGGTGGTTGGAACGCTTTGGAAACTACATATCTAAACAGACTTAGGGGCAGTGAATGTGTACTGGGAAGAGTACATCCAGCCATGTTTGTGATGTGAGTTGAGCTGCGGATATGAGGGAGAAATACTTGCTGATGTGATTTGGGTTTCAGAGTAGTTTTCATCTTATTTGAGTTCCCTGTGATAGTTCCGTTCTACTTGTTGCCAAAATGTGTTTTTTAACATCTAGAAGATGTTTGCGGTAAGGGTAGAACTTCTTGAGTCTAGTAAATTCTGGCAGGCCATATGAGCTAGCAAGTTGCATAAATAGCCATAAAATAAATAACTAAATAAAAAAGGGCATCAAACCCATAGAAACAAAAAGAAGTGAACAATCTGAAGAACTCTCAAAACATCATTAATGTTTTGCAACATATTCTTCTGTAGGCAGCTCTTTTTGCACTCCAGATGTTGTTTGAGGAAGAGTATGCTTCCCGACCCATATTTGTAAGTATATTTCAATATTTTACATATCCTTAAACTTCATTTGTGAACTAGCTGAGATGGCAGTTGATTAAAACCATTAAAGTTGATTGTTTAGCTGATCAAGCCATAGACGAAGGGATGACTTTATTCCAGTGTGTATTCATTCTGTGTATTTCCACGAGAAAAGGTCTAACGATGATTTTTTTTCAGGCTTGCCATCTTGAGAGTAATACGAATCAGTGCTTCAAGGATGAAATTAAGCAAATTCTGACATATTTTCAAGTAGAATGAGTGGCCATTTCAAGTCAGAAAAATTTGTCTTACCCCATATTTTTTCTCTGATGTGTCTTTTCCTGATAGTTGCGGGTCATGAATGCATTGAAAGAAATATAGAAAAAGAATAAGCTTTTTTTTGAAAGTTCTGATATATTCTTCCAATTTTCCATAGCTTGCAGTCCAGGCTTTCTGATTTGCAGTTTGTATGTTTGTAGGCTCTTGTTGAATGTGTTTACTCCTTCCTTGCATCTGTGTTCAAACCTATTTGGGACCCAGACATCTACAAAATAATGTCAGTAACTTCCGCAGCATATGAATGTGCTGGTTTGAAAGTTTGCTTACTTTTGGGCCATCCATCTGATAACTTGTATTGTGTCTTGCTATTTGTCTGAGCAGCTGTTCCTAATTCCATGTGCTGCATAGTCATGGCATTTTTAGTCCTTTCTGAGAGTCTCCTTTAGTCATCTTTTTTCAGCCTGAAGAGTCCTTTTCTGTTTAGCTATTCCATTTGGTTCATTCATTATTGTCCCGTTTTTGTTTTCCACTTCCCCACGTCAGAGTGAAATGACAACAGAATACAGCATTCAAAATACAAACATCAGGGATTGTATGATAGCCTAGTTATGATCTCTGCCTTTTCCATTTCTTTCTTTGTAGTTTCTGATGTTTTGTTTCACTGCTAGTGAGCTTGGAAATTGCATTCATAAAAGTCTCTTTTGTTACTTAGTTTAGCTTCTAGAACAGCAAAGACTGCTATGGAGGTTTCGTTGTGTAGAACTTTTCCTGTGTTCACAACTTTGTGTTGTGTTTTCTAAATCGACTTTTTGTCTTCAGTGCTCTGAACAGAGTGGTTCTTTGAGCTTGGTTCCTCATTCTTTTCTCCCTTTTCAGTTCAGTTATATTGAGAAGTTACAACTCTTAGCACAGCTCTCTAAGGTTGCACTGATCACCTCCCTTGACAGAGTACTTTGAAGGTGGGAAGTGGCATCAATATTAAAGCATGCTTTGGAGTAAACTGTGGATTTACTTCTGCATGGAGTCTTCTAAACCCATTCTATCTTCTGGAAAAAAATACTTTTAGACCTGATGTTGTGATGTTCGAATGGTACTCCTCTAATCAGTGCCCTCACTGATGTTCTTCCAACCATGTGCTGCTTTCTTGCTCCCCCACTTCTTCCCCTCTCTCCTTCCCTGCGGCAGGAAGGAGAGGAGAATTGGAAGCACAAAAGGCAAATATCAGGGGTTGAGGTAAGAACAGGTGACTGGAAACAGCAGTAAGATAAGAAAAGGAACAGGAACAGTAACAGTATTAATAACAGAAGTGTATAAAAGAGTGAGTGATTCACATGCAAAAATGCTCACCATGGACCTAGACCTGACTGCAGCCACACCACCCTGACTGCTCCCTCTGGCTTGGGACAGGCATCTGCCAAACTGCTCCCTCTGGCGCAGAACTGTTATTACCCCAGCGCTCCGTCCCACTGGAAGGAACCCCTTCTCCCTGGCAGTCTCCCTTCTCCCACACCTGGCAATGATGTGGTATAACCTCTGTGTTGTAGCCATGCCCCCTCCTGGCTACTGCAAGAATTAACCTTGTCCTGGCCAGAGCCAGGACATCTGAGGAGGCTTTCCTGGCTCATCCAGATGCCTCCCAGGTTCTCGACTTTGTACTTTTTATTCGAGATCAAGACATTATTTATTATTTGCACATCTGTTTTTGTTTACTGATAAAGAAGTGTGATTCTACAGGTTAAGACTTATACTTCCACTACCAAGGTCCAACATTTGATGTTCCTTTGTGGCAAGAGGAGTAAGTTGTTTTTAAGGCCAGACCCACCTCTCCCATGTTTCCATCAGCCACCACCATCAAACAACTTAATAGCAGTCCTGAGACCTGAAATAATGTAAATGGGGAGGTGAGGAGGTGACTCCTGACAGCTGCGTAAACAGAAAACCCCCGCGGACTGGTTCAGAGGCTCTCATCAAAATGATACTATGGTACTCATGCTGTCTGGCTGCTGGGTGGTTCAGAGTAGTTTTCTCTTTTTTTTTTCTTTTGTTTTCTTTTTTGCCCCCTGAGGAGGTGGGAGAGAGGGAAAGACAAAAACCTTTGACCAGTCTTCTTTCTCCTAGATAAATATTTAAACATTTATATGGTGAAAAGGGTTTAATTTCTCTGTTTGAGTTGGTTCTCATCACTTTAAGTGGAGCACAGGTAGGTGTCTCTGCTTTGAGTTATAGCAGTTCATCCATTTTAGTTTTTCATTTTGTTGTGCATTTAATTTTTCTCCTTTCTCCGTGTTCAATTGATATTTAGGTTTCTGGAACCATTGTGGATAAGAGTGGGCGTACCCTCTCAGGCCAGACAGGAGAGGCATTTGTCATTAGTGTTACCCACAGTAAGCCGCTTTGGTAAGGAAATATATAATTCATTCTCTTAGTTAGTTATTTGTAGATTGAGATTCTTTTCTATTTTAACCTTTTTTTGCAGCTAAATGGAAGCTATACAAACTGGGATCATATGTAATCACATGCATTGCTAACATGTTTTTTTTATTGTTCTCTCAACAGAAATTATTTTTCCAAAGAAAGCTGAATCTTTAGTTCATTGCTTTAAATGATCCAGGGCTTTGTGTTTACAGTGAAATCACAATTAGGTCAGAATCTGTAATTGTAGTTTGCTGTCTCCAACTGTCTTGGGCTGTGCAAGGAGTCAATCCCTAGTACAGGCAGGACTTAGATCTCTTTCTTACAGGGAAGCAGTGCCAGCTGAGAGTGTTTCAGGGTGTCTTGAAAGAGCAAATCATAAGATGCTATTGCAGTGTTCTTTTTACTGAGCTCTTAGACAAATGTGCCCTGAGTGTTTTTCTTAAGGATGTGCATGGTTGTTTTGAGAGCTTCTGATGCCTCCATTTACTTTAATTCTTTTCTATTTAGGCAGAAAAGCTGAAATAAACATCAGGTTAAGATCTGTGCAAATGTATAATGTGTCAGATTTGGTCATTGTGCAAGGTTTTGCATGTTCATTTGAATACCTTCCCCTGGTTATCTGTTCTTCTGTGTTTCTTTACCCTGTTTTACCTCCTCCTCATCTCCTCTTCCCTCTGCCTTTTTTTTACTCTCAGGTTGGTTCTCTTCACACAAAGGTTACACCAGAAACAGATTGTTTTTTCCTAGAATATTCTAACTGAAGGCATTTAGTTCACTGTTGGTAGTGCACACCATGCACATTATGATGAGCCATTGTTTGTTTTTACAACAAAATTTCAGCTAAACCACGCAATCTGTCATCTCAGTGATGCAGAAGACTGCATTCACAGTTTTCCTGACTGCCCTTGAGGCTCCACTTTCCCAGACCAGACGGTGTTCCAGAAGTAACATATGGAGCCTCTTGGAACAGGGTGGTAGTTGACTTCTTCTCTCAGCATCACGGCCTCGTGATCCATATTTGGCATGAGTCTGTCTCAGACAATTTTGCTCTAACTCTCTTGCTTCTGAAGAAGATAGAAGGGCACTGGAACAGAAATCAAGAATTTATTAAAGCATATTTCATAAAAGCTGTCTAATGGATCTCAATATTTAGGGTCTGTTTCTCATTTGTTAAAAGGCTACTATACAGCACTGTAGCAGAAGGGTTTTAGAGGTTGGAACAGATTGCATTTAATGTTGTTTCTCTGGCCAGATTGGTTCAGAGTGGCTTTAGGATTGGGAAAAAGCTGATTAATAGTAGTATCCTAGGAATTGTGTTATAAATGTTCACATGTTTCTGTTTGGGTTGTGTATGCTCTGATTAGGGTGATGTCATCCTTAATTCTGTTTGTTTTGGAGCCCACCCTTAAAAGTGTGTGCATTGTGTCTGGGTGACGGAGGTGGTAGTTGAGAAACTCATGAACTGTGCTTAGTAAGTGCTGAAAAATGTGTGTCAAGCTGCTGGGCATGAAAGATGCTCAGACGTATTCTTTCAGATCCTGCAATTATTTCTACTGTGGTAGCATTGAGAAGACATACACTGAGTTTTGGGTCATAATGTGGATTTTGTTCTGGTCCCAAGGGCACTCTGCAGCCTTATCTTTCTCTGGAGTTTATGTATGACTTCTGTGAAGAAATGAAGCAAGGGAGGGAGGTGATGTTTCAGGTGAATGTGTGATGGTTATTACACTAGGGTAGCAGTGATAGAATATCAGCAATCTGGCTCAAGGCTGCTGGCTTTTAAGGCATGGTTCACAGTTTGCTTTTCTCTAATGGTTTCTTGCATGATGTTGAGTGCTCTGAGGAGATGATACTGACCACAGAAACTACTTTTTTATTCTGAATGAATATGCATGTCTGTGCTACAGTTCTGACACAGGTAATGCTTGGATTGTGTCATGCTCATGAATGTACTTGTCAGCAATAATAAGGAATAATTCAGGCAGTTTGGAGTGTGGAGAGTATAAGCTGGAGGCTTGTAAATCGAATTACTTAAGAGTAGGAAATACGTTGCATTTGTATGCATTTTATAAGGGCAATTTTGCTAACCATTCTTATCTTACTTTCCTTTGAAAATCTTGAAGGACAAGCCCACACTTTGAAATAAATTCCAGAACCTCATTGCTGTGATGAATTGTGCATTCCTTGGGCTTGCTATTTGTATCCAGGGGATCTGTATGATGGATTTAAAGATATGTAAACACCAAATCTTTAAATGATAATAAAATGGTTATTTTCAAAATTTTCTGGCTAGTATGAGATGTATTAGAGAAAGCACTTTGAAGGTAGAGCTTGCTGTTTAAAAAAATCAAACCTATATACCCTCCCCCCTTAAAAAAACCAAAAAAAAACCAAAAACAAAACCAAAAAACCGAAACCCCCACTGCCTCATCCCTAAGTTATTGGAAGAAGGGGTTTGTGTATTATTTGATCTTGATCTGTGACTGTGATATTCAAGATGCTGGGTTAGGATGTTGCTGTAAGCCCCTCAGGTTTCAACAATTTTTTCATTCTGTTCAACAAGTAAATCTGACTGCAAGAATTTATTGCTACTACTTGTGAAGTTACCACACCTACTCCTTGGAAACAGGAGAAAAGTCAAAAACCATTTTATGCTTCCAGTCCTGTGCAGGGCTTTTTTGTTTTTGACATCTGTGAAACTAAGTGGGCATACAGGCACTTAATTAGCTTGGCTGTGTAGCTCAGTCAGCTGGGAGATGTGTTTGTTACACATTCCTGTTTCAATGGGTTCACTTGCATCCTCTCTGAGACTGTTATTCCAGGAAAGGAGAAAGCTTGTTTACATCTTACTCTTCCAGCAGCTCTATGAACGCTTTCCAAGTTGTGCAGTGCTCACAAGGTGGTTTCTAGAATGGTGCAGAAAGATCAGGAAACCTGTAAAAGATAACTTTCTGCAAGAGAAATTTCTGTATTTAGTACAAATGGAGATATTTTGAGTGCAAGTCTCATTTATCTATCTGTCACTGAATGAAAGAAAATATGGTTGTATCTCATATACTGGTAAAATTGTTTAGAAACTTATTCATGTAAAAATTCAGCTCTAGTGCTGTCTTGATTACTAAGATGTAGCAGATTCAGTTGCCCAAGCTTAGTGCTGCCATGAGGCTTCCTGGGGGAGGCACTTGCTCTATTCCAAAGTTGACATCATTTCTGTAAAATTTGTAAAGAAAGTGGTGAGTTAGCAGCTTGAAGCAGGTCTTGCCTTTTCAGCCTTTTTTCATACTTTTTCCTGTAGCACAAGACTCCTTTCTAATCTGTCATTCTCATTCCACTTGTTCTCTCTCTTACCTAGAAAATACAGAGCCGTCATGTTGCTGCGGTTGCTGTCAAAATACTGCCACTTTGCTCCTGGATTTTGAAATGAAATCTTGATTTATTGTTGCCAGTTCAATTCAGTCCAGCCCCCTTCCCTCTCGTGCTTTTCTTCTACCTGAGTATTCTCCTTTTGCACAGTCTTGCTGTATTGATGATGATGATTAAAGAAATTGGAGATCAGGTTGGTTTTGTTTTAGATGATTGTGGGAGTTAGCAGTTGCCAGCACTAACATTCATCTGTTCTGTGTGTAAAAGGTGTTTTTACTTCCAACGTAATTTTTGAAAATTTATTTTCCAGTATTGGCTTAAATTGTGCTTTAGGGGCAGTTGAAATGCGTCCGTTCATTGAAACAATTGGAAAATGCACAACAGCCTACATCATCTGTTACCCCAACGCAGGTGTGTTGGTGCACATGTTCCTATGCTTACAGGCACATGAAATGTAGCTAACCTGTTCCCTCTCATTAGCAATAATAGAGTTGAAGTAGCTTGAAAGATGATTGCTTTTACTATTAAAAAGAGATTAGGAATATTTCAAACTGCTGAAAGTAACTGTTGTTAGTTCTGTGACAATGAATCCAGAATGCTTTCTTGCATAATTAATAATCTGCTGAGTAGTGATTGCAAGGGTGATGAGGCATTTTAGTCCTCATACAATTGTAGCTGCTTTAAATGCGCTTTTTATGGGATTTAGTTCTGGTTTTTTGGACTTTAAACACATTGTAATACTAAAAAATTATGTTTTAAGGTCTTCCCAATACTTTTGGTGGTTATGATGAAACTCCAGAAGTGACTGCCAAGCATATAAAGGTATAAAATGCTTCTTTTGATTATGTCACATCTGATGTACTAGTAGACAAGAACTCTTTGCTTGTATCCTGTGCATATTTGTTACAATATTTGGGGTAGGATTTTTTTTTTCCTTTGGATAGCTGTATGTGTCATTTGGACTGCTTATCGACAATTTGGTGAATTATAGCAATTTGAAGTATCACACTAGGAAAACTACTTAGGAAACTGAAAACCTGAATTAGTTTTATGTACTAAGCTAAGGTTTCTTGCCACTTGATCTCATTGCACTCCTATGTTCTTACTGTTATATTTGGGAATTGTTCAAAAAGCTGAGTGGTGTTTATGAACTTGGCACAATTTATACAGAGCTGTGTGTACAGGAATTGCTGATGTTGGTGGTGTTCCAGTGCTGGGTGTCCCTCCAAATGCCACTGGATCTGTGCAAGACAGAACTGTCTGAAGCTGCAATGTGTCAGCAAGAATACAATATTTGCTGCATGTTAATGTCCTTTTATAATACAGTATGACTAGCCTTTGATACTCATACATGTTTTCATCTGGGGCCTCAGTATAAAATAGGCCAGTTTCAAATGTAATCTCTTGAAATTAGGTGTTGAAATTACTGGTTAGCCTTGGGAATCCATGCCTCAAAACAAATCCTAAAGAGAAAATATAGTGTTACTTGTTTTTTTAATTTAGTGTTTTTCTTGTGATCTCCCTGAATTGTCTAACATCTGGAGAAAACCAATTAAATACCTATCTATTAAAAATGTAGCTTTAATAACTTTGAACAAAATATTCCTTCCTCGTACAGGATTTTGCTTTGGATGGTTTGGTCAACATAGTTGGAGGTTGCTGTGGTACCACACCAGCACATATCAGGTACTTCATGTGCTATAGCTCTGGTAGACTGTGAAGTAAATTTAAGTGCTGCTTCTGTGGAGCAATATTCCATGGCTTGCCTTAGAGTTTCCTGAAAAGATTGATCACTTGAATGCCAGTAGCAGCAATATATGAAGTGGGAACAACCTGGCTTACATAGCTGTGTGTATCACGAAGAATGAGTAGAGGCATAGTTCAAACAAGGATTAAACCTCTTTGGTTTTATCATTTAAAATTGTCTCCCTCTTTACTGATGGATAGAATAGACTTCCAATTCTCTGCTTTATTGTGCTGTATGTTCTTTCTCTTTTTGACAATCTTAGCCACAAGGTGAAGCTTAAGGTTTCCTTTGATGGTAGAGGGAAGGAAGCGTGGGGGGAAGGGGATTGTGTATGTTGGGGAAATGCCTAAACAGAAGTTCTGTGAATGCTGTACAGCTGGTGCTGGTCCTGGCTAGTAGGAAGGAGCATTTGAAATCTTTCTCACTGGAAGTAGGTCAGTGAAAAAGCCTCCATTTTTCACTTAAACTCGAAAAAGAAAGGGCTCTTGTGATTAATTTTTACCCTGATATAAACTGGGAAGAGGTGACATGTAAACATGTAGAGGACAGTGTGTGTCAGTCCCGACTGGAGTGAAGAGAAAATGAATGTGAACACCATGAGTTCTGAGAAATGTGTCTCAGTACAGAACAATGTTTGTCCCTTGGGTTTGTTTGGTTTTTTTTGTTTGTTTGGAGGTTTTTGTTTGTTTGTTTGTTTTTTGCTTTGGAGGATTTTGTTTCTGGTTTGTTTGGGTTTTTTGTGGTTTTTTTTTTTGTTGTTGTTTGGTTTTGCAGTCATCAGCAATTGCTCAGCTCAGCAATTCATGAATATGGTAAGAGTCAGTGTGGTCGAGGAAGGATTCTGAAATCCTTCTTCAAGTGTCCCATTGGTACAGTATCTAATTCTGTATTTGAAAAACCATCAGCCTTGTAGATTTCCTGCAAATAGATATGTTAGGATCTTCTGAGAGTATGTTTTTGTCTTTGCCCTCACAAAGTGAAATTAGTCTCGTCTCTACAGGGCTAAATTGGAAATATAGGTATATGTCTAGTATATTCTGTTTGAGTTTTGTATGGACTAATTTAATTTTAATTGAAAATTTTACTTTTTAATTTCTGTAACTCAGAAAAATTGCCGAAGCTGTGAAATCCTGTAAGCCTCGTGTTCCACCTTCTCTCTCTCAAGGATACATGCTTCTGTCAGGTAAAGTGTGTAACAGTTTGAGTTTCACAACTAATGCAGATTTCCTTTATTAATTTATTGACTGTTTTCTGCTCCTCAGAACAACACTGTGAATGTCTGGTTCTACCTGAATCCAGCAAGTTTTTGGATGTGTAACCAGATCTAAGTCTTACTGTTTTGGCTAAAGGAGTAGTAGGACATTTTTGTTGTCATCTTGTGTAATGTGAACAAGCCAGCATATTTACTCTGTAAGTCTCAGATGTGTTGTTAAGGTGAAGATCTTTATTTTCACTTTACAGCAGGGAGGGTCAAGCACAGAGAGAGCAGGTAACTTGACTATGGTTGCTGGCAGAGCTGGGATGAGATCCTTGTACACCAGCTGTGAGAGGGCTGCCCTGTCTCACCTCAGATGCTGATTCAGTGGTACTGGGACTGTGTTCCAGCAATATATCCAGGTCTAGAACATGTTTTGTTTTAACAAAGTCTAGATCTGTATGTTCCACACTCAGGGCCTTCTTTTAAGCCTTTGAGCTATGTGTCTGAGTAAAACAGTACCATCTTTTCCGTCTGGAATTTTAACCTCAGGTCAAACCAGTTTAGTCTAAGTAAAATGTATCATGGTTGGCTTCATGCCATAGGTTATTTGATTCTGCTGTGGAGT
Organism: Vireo altiloquus; assembly: GCA_013396875.1. Lineage (NCBI taxonomy): Eukaryota > Metazoa > Chordata > Aves > Passeriformes > Vireonidae > Vireo > Vireo altiloquus. The sequence goes on along the minus strand of VZRF01001132.1, from coordinate 711,846 downwards.
TTCTTTGCCTCTGCATTGCCTGCTGCCCAAGGGTCCAACTGGCCTTGTTTCTCTGAACTAGGGTATGTGTTAAGAGTTACCCTTTGTTGGTCAGTCAATTCAGTGGACTGCTGCTTCTCTCAGGGTGTCATGCATGAGGTTACATAGTTGAAAGTTGAGAGAACATACACACAGATGTCCAAAGAATCATAGCTTCACTTCTGTACTGGAAAAGTTGGCTGTTACTTTTTGTGGGTCAGGTAAATTACTGACTGTCATTGAGGAAGAATAGAAAGATTCAGTGTATATAGTGGCAGTTCTTTCGTTGCATTGCTCTGCTAGTTACTCATTAGAGTACTGAGTGCTGAGAAATCCCTATTCTTAGAGAGAGAGGCTTTTATTTTACAGTCTAGAAAAGAGATTTTGTCTTTCTTACACATTTTTTTATTTTCTGTTTTAACAAATATGTTCAAAAATATCTTTTTAAGGTCTGGAGCCATTCAGGATTGGGCCGTACACCAACTTCGTTAATATTGGTGAACGCTGCAATGTTGCAGGATCACGGAAGTTTGCTAAACTCATCATGGCAGGCAACTATGAAGTATATATGTTAACAATAATCTTTATAGCTGATACTCTGATTTTCCATTGCTCCATTACACTGTTATTGTTTGTTTTGCTGGCACAAAGCACTATTCTACACCAGTTATAAGAGTAAGAAAAGGTGGAGAATTTATTTTTTCTCTGTTCTTTTTTTCTCTGCTTTCCAGCTGCTAATAACTTAGTGAGAAAGGCTTTACAAGGACTTTTTTTTTTTTTTTACAAGTGTTGCAGGGAACTTAATTTTTTATTTAGTTTTGCAGTTGGTGAAGGTTTAGAAAATGTCTTGGTCTGTGCTGCATCTAGGGGTTGATTTACAGGGAAGAGGGGAAAGAAGGTGGGTCTAATCCCCTCTTTTAAGATATGAGGTGCATCTGATGGGATAGATTGTGGCACTGTGCAGCTCTCGCTCTCTCTCCCTTCCCTCACTTCCCCAGTTCTGCTCTGCATTATGCTTACATCTGATTGCTACCTACTTTGGTTGCTGACTCCAGCATGCTACATGAGTGTTGGTACAGAAAAAGATGCTTAGAAGGTAATTGCTTTCTTAAAACTACTGCAAGGTAGAAGTGAAGAGGCTGGAAGACTCATTCTTTACTGGTGTAAATTGATGATGTAACATTGAAACAAACAAGTGTGACTTTTCTTGAGAGCTGAGGCTCTGCCCCAGAGTATGCTCTGATGTTACATCAAATCAAAATTAAAGCCTTGGTTTGTGTTTTTGGAAGTCTGACTCTTGGGTTCATAGAAGTCGTGAAGTAGGTTAGGCCTATTAAATGAAGAGAACTTTAAACACAGGTTGTTAGGGGCTTTGCAGAATGACAGAAAACAGAAAGTGAACAGACATGGGTGTTCAAGTATCTATGTAGGCTGGGGAAAAAGCTTTAGTTTTCCTTCTTAGCACTTGAGATTCAGCAGCTGGTAAAAATGTTGGACAGCCTTTAAAAATTAAGTGTCCTGTGTTACAAAGCACCAGAGCTTGTGATGCAAAGCCCTTATTTCATACTGTCACAGAGACTATGTTTTCCTGTAATCTCGTGCAGTCACAAATCCTTGTTACCATGCAAATCTTAAATTTTTCAATTAAGCATATGACCAACTCTCTACAGTCAGTGATGCTACCAGCACATCAGGTCTCTGCTGTCATGTTCTGTGAACAAATTAATTATAGGTTGTTCCATGTTAGCAACTATTTTGTGTTGTTGTACATCACAGACCATTTCCTTATTTTCTTATAGGATGTCGTACAAATTCTTAAATTTTTGTCTGCATGCTTAGTTCAAAGAAGTGAAATGTTATCTTTAGAATACCTAGGATTTTTTTCTTCTCACTGTTGTTTTGCTTTTCACTTTCTTCTTTAGGAAGCCCTGAGTGTAGCCAAATTGCAAGTTGAGATGGGGGCTCAGATTCTTGACATAAATATGGATGATGGGATGTTGGATGGCCCCACTGCAATGACCAGATTTTGTAACTTGATTTCTTCAGAACCTGATATTGCAAAGGTTGTAATTGAGTCACAATAAAGAACATGTTACTGACTTTTAAACTGCATTCAGGAGATGTTGATACCATTTCATTTAGTAACCAGTTTATGTGCTTAGGCAGATGTAGTTGTCCCCCCCCGAGGAAGTGATTCTGTAATAGGGAAGGCCTTTGGATGAAACAGAAGCTTTGACAGTCACATAAATATATGCCTTTCCTTTTCACTGGCTAGAAAAGCTGAATGCAGGTTCGTTTTGCAGCAGTTATGAGCCATAGTGTATACGTTGGCAGCGCATAACAGTATTGCTTTCCACAAAACTTAAAGTTGCTATGGATATAGGATGGCTTTAAAAGATAGTTCTGCAATGTGCATTCTCTAAAAATGAGTATCTAAATCAGAAACACCAGATATTACAGGGAGAAGTAGTGATGTCTATATGATAAGTGATGGAGCTACCATGGAAGCTCTTGAGTTAAATTTGCTCTGAGTTTTACATTTAAAGCAAAGTGAATCTATGACTATCATGTGGAAACTTTTATTTGTAAATGCTGATTAATGTTGTGTGCATTTTTATGTTCAAATGGGTGAACAGCACATAGAACTGTAATTCATAACTTTTGTATGTTCTCCTGACTTACTTCTCTATTATTTACAGGTGCCATTATGCATTGACTCCTCAAATTTTTCAGTGATTGAAGCAGGTTTGAAATGTTGCCAAGGGAAATGCATTGTAAACAGCATCAGTCTAAAGGAAGGTGAGGAAGACTTTTTGGAGAAAGCAAGGAAAATTAAATTATATGGAGCAGCTGTGGTTGTTATGGCTTTTGACGAAGTAGGGCAGGTGAGTGTCTCTTTTAAGGAGAGGTGTTTTTCTTCTGAAGTGCAAGGCTTTCTTACTCTCTTTCAAGGAAAAATTGTTTTGTTTCATTGACATAGTTGATTCAGAGAAGGTCTGTATAACCTTAGCAGTAGTTTTGATCCTGTTTTGTAGGCATTTTTTATGTTGCTCAAATGTTTGAGGACTCCTTTTATGGACCTAGGTGGAGCTCTCTTAGTACAAGAGCGTCTCTTGCTATTCAGACATGCTGAAATTGTCCTTCTATCATAAAAGATATTTTTAGTTCAGAAACTGTTTCATGAGAGTGAAGTCTTTGTGAATTAATTTAGTTATGTTGAAACCCACATACTAAGCTTTGCATAGGATGATGAAACATTGGGCAGTGAGATTGCTTTTTATCAGCTGAGTGGAAACTCCAGGTGTAGGGGTGGTGATGTTTTTAATACAATATTCTTATATATAATCCTTTTTTAATATTTGTGATGTTCAAATCCTCAGTCTAGAGTCACTGGAGCTGTAAATGATTTCTGGAGAGTTTATTTTTTGTGTGGTCTATAAGTTTAATGTTAGAATTCTTTTTCTTCACTAGGCAACAGAAACAGAAACCAAGATTGCAGTCTGTTCCAGAGCTTATCATCTCCTTGTGGAAAAAGTGCACTTCAATCCAAATGATATAATATTTGACCCTAATATTTTGACCATAGGAACTGGAATGGAAGAACATAACCTTTATGCCATAAATTTTATCAATGCTACTAAAACCATAAAAGTGAGTTGTAAGCTTATTTTAACTTGAAATATATTGCTGAGATTACTTAAAACCCTAAACCCCCATAAAACAGAAAAACACCACCACCTTTAAACAACAACAACAACAACAACAAAATGCTGCTGAAAAATGTTACACATTTTAGCCTAATGAGGAGGACTACTCCTCTGAAGTCCAAACATTCCTCAATATTGCTGTATTTCCAGTAGAACAACTTCAAAGAGGTCTATCCATTTTCTGTACTGTAAATACACTACCTTAATTGAGGTAATGATCACATTCACGTGCAAGCTAAAAGGACCTCTTTGAAGGTGTGCAGAAAGCTGTCTTTTTAAAATAAAATAAAAGTCCCGTCTCTGTGGAAGGGATTCGTTCATCAACATGACTTTTTATGTAGCTAAAATGTGTGTAAATAAGTGCATCAGTGAAGAACATCTGCATACAGCTGAGGAAACTGCACTGTTGTGTTTCACAAGACACCGTGCTAGATGGGGAGATGCTCTGTCAGTAGCAGTCTGGGGCTTGAATACCCCACAGGCTGCTTTGTCACCACAGGGCTCCTGGAAGTGGGACTGCACCCTTGAGCTTAGCTGCTCAGCTGCAGCCTGCTCCTGAGACATGCAAGCAGGCAGACTGGCTTCCCCTGTTTCCAGAGGAGTAGGGTCAGGAAGAGCCAAAAGTAGGTTTGCATGGAGAAAATAAGAAATGTTGCAGTGGGAGGACTGATGTGTTCAGAATAGAACCTGTGACGGTGGAACCCACAGTGGCTGCTGGATCCTTCCTTTACATGTTTCCTTTTCTTGCAGATTTGAATTGCTTGCTATCAATTTGAATAACTAGAAGGATCTGGAACAGGGAAAAAGGAAAGGCTGCATAGCCAATGCACTGAACTCGGGGGCCAGCTGTTTTATGAAATGAATGCTTTACTTAGATTTCCTTTCTGGAAAGCACTTTTCTAAAAATCTGTGTGCACTTCCTATAGGAAACACTGCCAGGAGCCAGGATAAGTGGAGGTCTTTCCAATCTGTCTTTCTCCTTTCGAGGAATGGATGCCATTCGAGAGGCAATGCATGGAGTGTTCCTTTACCATGCAATCAAGGTATGACGTGCTTTTATCTCCCATATGTTTGCACTTGGCAGATGTGCAATGCTATGTCTGACAGCCTTGTCTGGGGGATTCTGTATGGTTTTTTTCAGTATGGCATGGACATGGGAATTGTGAATGCTGGGAATCTGCCTGTGTATGATGATATCCACAAGGAATTGCTACAGCTCTGCGAGAATCTAATCTGGAACAAAGATCCTGATGCGACAGAGAAACTTCTACATTATGCTCAGGTAACTTCCAGTTTTAAGCTTTGAATAGTAGTTGACTTAGCACCTGGGCCTCACCACCTCCTTGCAGGTCATAGGTAAAACAGCCTATGAACTGCATGTGTCACTATAACTGTGAATGTAAGAATTTACTAATGATACTACAAGTTCAGTTATTAAAACAGAATAAAATGAGTAATCTGTGATAGATCAAAGCTCTCTAGTTTCATGTGATGGAAGAGCATGCACTAGAGATGTTCATATGCTTCAGGAGATCAAGCTGCATAGGCATTCTCCAGAGGAAAAAAAAACAAAAACAAAAACCCAAGAAGCAAAAATCCCAAACAGACGTTGCTCAAACAAAGAAAACCCTCACAAACAGAAAAAAAAAACCAAACCAAAACAACCCCAACCAAAAACTGGAAAAGGCCAACCCACAACCAAGCCAGTCTTGGTGCTGGAACTTAATTGACAAGTGCACTGTGGGAGACAAAGGGTAAACCTCTTTCTGGTGGTAATGGTTTGCTTGGAGTACATGTAAAAGGTGAAGAAGTTGCTTGTGATTTGTGGCTGTGCCATAGACTTCCAGTTCATGTAACATGTCAAGGGTGGGGATCAGCTATTTAGTGTTTTTGAGATGTTGTAATGATGGTGGTGGTGAAGGACAAAGATTACACATTGTCTGTAAGACAACTGGTGAAATCCAGTTCAGAATGGAAGATACAGCAAAAATCTCTTGGGGTTAGGTGACTCCTAGATTCAAGTGCACAAGAAGATTTGCATGCCTGTTTTGTAACTCCTGGAGGTAATATTTCTGTGCAGAGCTTAATTTGGTTTGTATTTTGCCCTATGGTGGTGCATGCTTTATAGTAACAGTGGCAACATGTTGAAAACTAGTACAGGAAGTCTTTATCTCTTGTTCTTAGGTTATTTTAGATGGTGCTCTTGGTGTCTGAGCAATTTAGCTGGGAGTGATCTTGTCTGTCTAAGCTGAGTTGCACCATTGGGGTATTCACGATTGCATAAAGAGGAAGAAAAATCAAGGGAGGAATTTAAATGGAGCATTAAAACTAGAAATGAAAGTGAATGATGAGTCCTAGGTCTATAAGGAAGTCCTAGGTCTTTGGGAAGCCATTGTTGGAATCTCTACTTTTATTTGTGGTGGTAGTTTTATTGTGGGAGTAAAACAAAAGTGGCAAAAAGGAAGAACTTAATTCTTGCAGATTTAGGAAATCAGTCTTCATCTAAAATTTGAGATTAAAAACTATTTTCCATGAAGTACATAGGTGCAGACATTCTCAAACTGAAACTGTACCATTTAGGACATTGGGAGTTGGGCTTCCAAAGGCAGGTTTTTTTCATCCTTGGCATGCAGTATTGCCATCCTGATTGTAAAGATCTCATATAGTGTTTTACACATGCAGTTTACTGTTCCTGTATGTCCACCCTACAGTGTCATGGGTTATTTTTAGGCTGGAGTGGTTCCCTTGTTAAACTGCCTGGCCAGAGGTTGAGGAGCACTTGGTATCATTTCAATGAATCACATAAAGTGATTCCTGAGGTGGAAAGGGACCTCTGGAGATCATCTGCTACAAGCCTCCTGCTCAAAGCAAGGATCAGCCAAGATCAGGTTGCTCAGGGACATGTCCAGTCAGGTTTTAATATAACTGAGAATTAATATGACTCTACATTGTCTCTAGGCAACATTTTATTCCTTCTTTCATTCCTTTTTACAAACTAGACATATGAGGGGAATAAGATTAGGCAACAAGAACCTGTGAAGTTAGCTAGCATTTGTATAAACATGAATGAAAGCTTGTTCTGTTTTCTGTTCCCATCAGTGAAGTCTTGTTTCCATGGCTTTATTATTAAAAACTTGCTGATGAGCACTCAAAAGTATAGGAAGTTCATAAGGCCTGAAAGATGTCAGATTATATCTAATAACTGAGTGAGGAAAAGAAATTATTTGCCTGAGGTGTGATGGCTGAACTAATGGATAAGGTGCTCTTCCACAGGCCTTTCCGGGGTGGGTGCTTGTGAACTTTCTTGCACTGTGAAGCCCTTATGGCCTCTGTGTTCATAGCCAAGGGGAGTACGAGTGTGAAACAAAGAGGATATGTGATAGTTTGGGACAGTCTTATGTGTGTGACAAACAGTAGTTTTGTAGGCTGACTGATTGAAAACATGTCTGTGATATGGAATAACATAACCTATTCCAGCAGAAACTGAATTAGTGCCAAATTAATTAGAATTTTAAAATTAAATGTAGTGTGTGGGCCAGGAATCAGTTTAAAATATGTTTCCAGAAGTAAAACCCTTAGGATTAGTCATGTCATCATTTTTATGAGCATAAAAATTGTCAAACTGCTCTCTTTTAAAAAACTATTTTGTTTACATTTTCATTGAGGTGTGTACCTATTGGGATGTAGACTCCCTGAGTGCCTGTATCACATCACAACATGATGTTTGCAACATGATTTGCATGTGTAATTTCTTCCTTTTTCTTCACAGATTGTGGCTTTAAGACCTCTTGTTATGATAGAATAGTATGTTCATTGCATGTGTAGCCATGAACAGCTTATGGGGGAGAAGAGAATAGGGTTGGAATATGGTTTTGATTAGTCTCAAATTATTTTATGAGTCAGTACTTGGAAATATCCTTGTTTTTCTGAAAGTGAAGTCCATAATTGTAGTCCTTATGCTTGCAATATCCTATGGATGTCTTTTCTTTTCAGAATCATGCCCAAGGAGGAAAAAAAGTTGTACAGACTGATGAGTGGCGTAAAGGCTCTGTGGAGGAAAGGCTGGAATATGCTCTCATAAAGGTGAATGTGTGCAGAAAACTGTCCTGCCCATTAGCACTCAGAGACATGATCTCAGCTCAGGCTATAAGGGACATATTTGGCTACAAAAGTTCTCCAACTGCCATTTTTTCTCAAGCTGTAATTAATAATGAATAATAAATGCAACTGATTTATTTAACTGAAATAACAGAGAAAACTGTAAAGGTGTGTCATTAAACTTCAGAAGCTGAAGTCTTTGACCCTTTATACTTCATTCCACTAGTTTTGGTAGAAACATACTGCTTTTACTTTGGAACATACTCCTTTTACTTCCTAGGGCTTTTTTTGGTCCATTACTAGTACTGCAGTGAGTGGCACTTGCACTGTAGAAGCAACCTTTGAGTGTTGGGTTTTTCTTATGACATAGCTAAGAAAAATGAACAAATTGTTAATACTGGGGCCATGCTGTGAATAACTTTATCTGCCTAAAAACTGTGGTGTTTTGGTTCCTAAGAACACCTCTTTTCAATACACATTTGAAGTATTTTTAAAGACTATCAGTATCTATGGTATCTATTTGTACTTTCATTGTGGGGTTTTTTTGGGGAGAAGGCAACTAAATAGAAGTTGTATTTCTAGCAAGATAAAAGCTTCTCATTTTTTTCGCAGGGCATTGAGAAGTACGTCACTGCAGATACAGAAGAAGCAAGATTAAATCAGGAAAAATATCCTAGACCTCTAAACGTAATTGAAGGGCCTTTGATGAATGGCATGAAAATTGTTGGTGATCTTTTTGGTTCTGGAAAGATGTTTCTGCCTCAGGTAATGAGAAAATAATGTCATATATTTTCCTACTTCATAAAAACTGGCATTGTAAAATGTAGCCAAAACATTCTATGCTAGCTGTTTTTTCAGACGCAGCACAGGAATTGGAAAAATTCGGGTACTGCTGAGAAGCAGCCATTTTCTTTTTTTACTTTGGAACTTGACTTTCTTTGTGCATGATTATGTTTGTTTCTGTTCTTCCTGAGTGTATTTGCTTTATTTGAAATGCAGTTTTAAGTCGTAGCCCATGAAAAAGCACAAGAGAGAAAGAAGGCCCAAATAGAATTTGCTGTGTTTAGCACCTTCCAAGTCTTATCTGTAGCTTGGTTCTGAGTGCTCCAGGAGGCTGCACTGTGGAAGGAAGCGTTGTGTGTAGAGCCTCACACGTGGCTGTGTAAGGCCAGCAGCCTACTGCCATAGAATGATCTGAAAACTGGCACCTGGGGCTGCAGATGAAGTTTCATTCATTGCCTGAATGAGAAAGCTAAAAGAAAACAGAGGTTTTCCTATACCTTGTCTTTATTGTTTATTCTATCCCCACCTTTATCTGCGCAGGTGATAAAGTCTGCTCGAGTTATGAAGAAAGCAGTTGGCCACCTTATTCCTTATATGGAAAAAGAAAGAGAGGAAAGGAGAGCCAAGCAAGGCAGTACAGAAGAAGAGGCAAGATACAGTCCTTCGTGCTATAATTCTTTCCTAGAATGCTATGACAAATATAGGAATTATTTGTTGCTATTTACATTTATGCTGCAGAGTTGATGCAATCGTATGGAAACTGACAATCTCAGCATAATTTGAAGTAGGTTTGAAATTTATGAAGTGCAGATTTTGTGGAACACTGCTTGGTGTGCGCCTAAGCTGCTGTCACGAAGTTTCCTGAATGATACCAATAAACCTTTGTAGCCCCTTTATTCCAATGTTACAAATTTCTTGTATTTTTACTCATTTCTTGTATTTTTTCTTGTATTTTTACAGGCATTTAATTCTAGTGTTGTTTATTCCCGGTATTTCTAACTTTATGGCAGATTTTCCCACTTAGTTCTAATTCTTCTGCCCTTGGTGAACTCTGTACATCTCTTTTGCATGTTTAAAGCCTGTCACCATGTTTCTCTTCATTTAACTCTTCAATTCTCCATAGGTCTGATCATTCTTCCAGCTAAACAAACCAATTTCTTCCTTCCTTTTTCTTCAGAGACTGTGGCTTTAAGACCTCTTGTTATGATAGAATAGTATGTTCATTGCATGTGTAGCCATGGCCAGCTTACGGGGGAGAAAAGAATAGGGTCGGAATATAGTTGTCCTCTCATACATGTATTTTTCCTCCAGTTTCTGAAAACTACTTTTTATATAATATATAAAATATATATATTTTAAAATAATTAATGACATTCATATTCTTGTGGGCCTCTCGTTTACAACATTTTCTGATTCACAGCCAGCAGCTGGTGATTCCTGGAGATAATTTTATCAACTGCCTGTGAATATACTTGAAGTAGTTGCTTCCAAATTTGATAAATGGTCTATGTGATAGCAGCATTAGAAAATGAAGGTATAGGATGTCCATTGCTTCTCCAAACTGACAAGATTCTATTCAGTAGAAAAGATGGTTCAGTCGAATTGGATAGAATCTCATTGTAAATATTCCTGTTTGCTGTTTCCTACTATGTTTATAATGTGATAGGTGCTTGCAATTTTGTTTGTTAAATATTTTTTCATCTTCTGTCATCTTGGACTATCCAATTTAGGTTTGATATGTCTTTACATTTTAGTCCTATGGAATCTTACCTTGTCTTCATGAGTTTTCAGAGACAATAGCTATGATCAGAATCTGTTATTTAACACACACAAAAAAGAATTTTCTCTGAACTGTGATAATTGTGTATCTCCTTTGACTTCCCTTCTGTGTGTTTTCTAATGGTTCCTGATTCTTTCCTTGAAGTCTTCTTACGATGTATCTTTGTATTTGTTGTGCATCTGTTGTGTGATTTTCCAGCATAAACGTAACAAATACAGCAAATAATTTGGAAAGAAAAATGGCCTGATAATTAAACCTGACTGATCTTAATGACAGAAGGAGAATGCCTCATCTCTTCTCCCATGCTCTTTCTGGATGTGAAGCTGTCTTCTCTCCTGTATCTCAAGCGAATCTGTTCTCTGGCTGTCACAAATCACCTTTCTCTTCGTCATCTCTCTCCAGTTTGTGCTGTTCTCTTTTAATTGAGATGACAGTGCTGGTATTTGGCACCCTCTGTTTTGTTCTGATGCTGTTTGAAGGCATTTAAAATCACTACCGCATTGATTCCATGAGCAGTGGATTAGGATCTTCTGTGAACCCTCTGGCACTTAAATTCTCTGGCTAAAAAGAAGTGAACTGGAATTTAAGAGGTTTTAAAAAAGATAACAAACATTCTGAGAGAGTGAGTGAGATGTTCTGTGTGGCTCAGGAGAGCAGGAGGGAAAAGGCAGGGTTTCTCTCATCCTGCTTTCTCTACCTTCTGCTGGGCAAAGACATGTCACTGTATAGAGAATCAATGAAAGAGATAAAACAGCTGCATCTATTCCCAAAGTACGTTGACTTGAAGGAAGAAGATTTGCAGACTCTGGTAACTGATCCGTCTGATGTTACCCAGGCCACTGTACCCTCCAGGACAGTTTTAGTCACAGACTGCCAGGAAATGCAAAGCATTGATAGTTACATTTGAGGATAAATAGCAGTGGCTGTGGATCTCTGTCAAGAAGAAAATAAAAGAAGGCCTTTGGATGTATGCCCAGAACTTGAAGACCTCCTTGCTTAAGACAATTGAAATAAGTGTGCCTTAAATAGAGTTTATTTGAAGTGGTATGTGCTATGGCTCATATTGTTTGCTACCAAGCACAGATTTTTCTTCTCATGTGCAAATCCAAATTTTTTTTTTGTATCAATCACTCATTAAATCATCAGTAATTATTAGATATGAGTAGGTATGATACCTAATGTAGGGCAGCATGTTTTGTTCTTCTCCCAGTCCCTGATTAATCTCATTTCTCTTGCATTCCAGCAGTATATTTTCAGCTGCAAATTTTTCTGTTGATGTACTGAGATGGCTGACTTGCAGACCTCCATTTTGCTTCCTCTGTTTTCTGGCCTTTGTACATCAGAAACACTGGGGAGATATTAGATTTTAGTAAACAGCAGCATTGGTGGGGATCCAGGGATTTTATTTGACAAATGTGTTAGAACCACAGGAAATACTAATATCACTCTTGGTAATATATAAAGATTTTTTTAACCTATAATATTGCAAGTACAGAAGCAATTTAGATTCATGAAGTAGAGGTCTACTCTGTGTCCAGAAATATAACATGCTACATAGAAGGATTCAATCATCCAGTTCTGCCATATGTGAAGGAAAAGTATTATGTAGTTTTGTGTAGAATATGCTCAGGTTTCCACTTTATTTGAATTCTGTGCAATTTATGTAGTTGCTTACTGCCATCTGATGCTGCAGCAACTCAGACATAGTTCTGTTATAGCCTGGAGCTATTCCAAATGATGGCAGTGATTATACAACTAAAAAGGTACTGCCAAGTCCTGTGTCCTGGTGGAGAACTGCTGTGGGAAGTTCAAGCCTAGGACCTGCTTCTGACAGAACAGCTTCCTTTCTTCAGCCTGTTTGTTCAGCTTGGGTAGTCTGAAGTTGCCTGATCAGTGCACTGAAAACTCCCTTGTTATTTGTGTTGCATAAAAACAAGCCCCTTCTGCTTTTGCTAATTCCTCTAATTTTCCTTCTAAATTTGCTAATTTCCTGTTCTTCTCAACATTGCATCAAAAGATTGATCTTGATGCATAAACAGACATAGAATTATAAGTATTCATACGCTTTTGTTCTAAATATTTAATCTCTTCATTGGCAAGGTGTATATTTGGAGCAGAGGTACCTTAGGAGTTCAGTTATTGCGCTGCAAAAAATGCTATCCAGATCTGAAATTGTTTTATCTGCTGTTTTGTTTCTTCAAACACAGATTTTTTGAATAACATCCATGCATTTTGTAAGAATAATTCATGTTCAAGGTTCTATTACCTAGATCTTTTAAGATAGTTTTTTTTATATTTACTGTATTATCTGTACTAGTCTTTGCAGTTACTTGTACTATAGTAGAAGTCTGGGTCGTGCATTGGGGTTGCACTGTTGAAGGATGTGTTTAAACATACCAAGGCTTATGAAGTAATTTAATTCTTGTTATTTCTTCAACTTCCAGGATCCTTACCAGGGTACAATAGTACTGGCAACTGTGAAGGGAGACGTACATGATATTGGCAAGAACATCGTGGGAGTTGTTCTGGGCTGCAACAACTTCAGGTGAAGGAGCTGACATTAGGTAGCTGGGAACAGAGCTGTAGAATGGTTGGTAATTAGTACTTCTCTGTAGCTGCAGCTGTGGTGATTACAGATTGGGCATTTCTTGGGAATTGTCCTCTGTTCCCCTAGCTGGGATTGGGAACACAGATCATAGCAGCTATTACTTAATGGGGAGGCAAGACGGAGGATTAGCTCCTCCTTTAATACTAATAAAGCTTTTCCTAATAAATTCGCATCTGAGGTGAACCTGCAGTTTAACATCAGGACATCAGAACAGCTTCCTATTTTCGTGCTTATGTCAGTTAACTGTTTATATCAGTTAAATATATTAAGTGTGATGTTTTAAACATATAATGTCTGAAGAAACCAGATATGACAATTGCGGTTGGCAATAGTATGTGTGGGTTGTGTTGGGGAAAAATGAAGTTTTGTAAGATTCAAATGGATCTTGTAGTGTGTTTTTCACATTGTTTGTTAACTATGGGGTTTTAAAAACTTTCTGAGGTATGCTTTGTTTAGTAAGTGATGAGATTTGCTTTCTGTTTCTGAACTTCAAAAGTTAGAACTTCGAGAAAAGTCAGGTCTTCCATGGCCTGTGTACATGCAGAAGGATTGGCAACAGTGTTGGAATGAATGGTCATGTTTCCATCAGTGCTCTTTTCCAGGGTCTGTCACACATGGTGCAAAGCTGAATTGGTTTTGGAACTCTGTCTTACTGTTCGTTCCTTCAGTTTGGTTTTGACTTGGGGTTGTAATTTGCTCTAAAAAGAGCCAGAATTATCTCTTTATTTTAAAACACAAAGTGTTGAAGTCAGTAGCAGTGCTGTGTATATGCACTATATTCCTTTTAATTTACTCTTAAAATTCTGTTGATTGGAGTCAGGCTTTCTTGAGCTTTATTTAGACTTACTGAAAGGAAGCCATAATGTTCTCTGTCACCTTGAGTATGAGTGAGGCTGAATGAAATCAGCAGACTGGGGTGGTTTAACTGAAAAAATCAATACCTTGGCAATGGCTAGGGTTGATAGGCGTAAAACGTTAATGAGGGAAGTTCAGTGTCCCATTTCATAAAATGTGTGCTTTAATAAGGCAAGCAAACTTGATGTGGATCATCTTATATTCTTGATGTGAGATATGATGTCCACAAAATATTTTTGTGTCATACAGATAACTTCAGAAATGCTACTGCTGTTTAACCTGGTAGGTGGCTAAGTACCACTCAGCCATTCATCACTTCCACCCAGCCAACCTCAGTGGGATGGGGAAAGAGGAAAGGAAGAAAGAAAGCAAGAAAAATTGTGCGTGGAGAAAAGTGTTTAATAACTGAAGGAGAAGTGGAAGAAGAGGGAGAGAAAGAAAGAGAAAAACTAGTGATGCAAAGGCAATCCCCTTGCCACCTCCCATGGACAGCCTAGCCAGTTCCTGAGCAAAATATGGCTAACTCCTGCTAAGCCCCTTAACTCTGCTTTTTTATTGCTGAGCTCAATTTCATGTGCCATGGAATATTTCCTTGGTTAGTTTGGATCATCTGCCTAGTCATGTCTACTCACAATCTATTACTTGGGGGCCTAGAGTAAGAAATAGAAAAGGCCTTGATGCTGTGAAAGCATTGCTCGTCAATAGTTAAACTTTAGTTTAACAATATTGTTTTGGTCACAGATCTAAAACACAGCACCATACTGGCTGCTGTGAAGAAAATTAACTCATCTCAGCCAGACTTAGTACAACCCAAAAATGTATTTAAAAATAAAAGTCCCTCTTACACTTGAATTTTCTTAACTGTTATGCTGTCTGGAACTCTTACTGAAAATTTTACCAGACCCAGAAGTTATTTCCTATATAAAAATTTCCCAAAGTGGTCTTAAGAGAAACAAAGAGAAATCTTAAATCTTAACTTCAATTTTTAGGTCACTTTTTTACAGCAAGAGGAATATATTTGCCCTCTAGCAGAAATTTGATTTGTTATTTAAAGGATCTAATGTCATCTTCTTTCTTTCCACAGAGTTATTGATTTAGGAGTCATGACTCCATGTGATAAGATACTAAGAGCTGCTGTTGAGAACAGAGCAGGTATAGAGATTTCATTAGTACTTCTGAATTGTTGGATTTTTAAATCACACTTACGTTTTTTCATTGCTGCTTGTTGCACTCCTATGATGTGAATATTTTTCCTATGATTTGATGAGATTATCTTCAGAGAAATCAGAACTTCTGCTTTAACCATATTAATTTTTTAGCATTTGCGACTTCCCTGAAACTTAGCCTGTGGAACTGAAACCCTCTATCAAAAGGACGACTTCAAGAGAGATGTTGTAGTATTTGTTTTACAGATCGATAAATGGAGCCTTGAGAAGGTCTAAGTAACTTCTTACTGGGTTTTAAATCAGTAAAAGAACTTGGCATTTGGCCTGCCAGATCAATGAGTGTGAAATCAGGAATTAATTTTTCCAATAAATAATGAACTTTCTGAAACAAATTGCAATTGCTTTGGAACAGTCTACTGCATCTTGGAAAAGATGAATTGTGTGGAACATAGGTGGTAAAAGCATTTGCTGTGTCTTAAGAGCAGAGCTTATAATTATTTTGTCTTATTTCCCTCATCAGTGCTGAACTTCTGAGACTTGGAGCTTGCTAATCAGAAGTACTGTTTATTAATTGCTGAAACTAGAACAGTAGGTGTTCAGCAACTGTGAAGACTGAGAAATATCTTAAACTGGGGATTGGGAATCACTGTCATTCTTGGAAAGCTTTCACTTTCTAATTGGGTCAAACCTCCCTTCTAGACTAGTGACTACCCTACTTTTTATCTCACTATTTTCTCTCTGATGTATGAAATAAACTTTTCTGTACTAATTTCTGTGTCTTTCTAGAGTGGATTGGCTAAAAGTTTTGTGCATGTGTGTTTGTAAATTTGCAATAGATATAATTGGCCTGTCTGGTCTCATCACCCCATCTTTGGATGAGATGATTTTTGTCGCCAAGGAAATGGAGAGATTGGCAATAAAGATTCCTTTGCTCATTGGAGGAGCAACTACTTCTAAGTAAGATATCTCAGTTGGGAAGATGGGCAACTTATATGCAGTGTTAACTAGTGAAAAAGAAAATTGATAGCCATTTCTTTCCCCCTTTCTCTAATTTTTCTGCAACACACATACTGATATGTATTTACCCTAAGATTGACTGTTAGTTCTTGTTTCTGAAGTCCTAGATTATAGAGGTAAAATGTAGTTAGTACATAACAAATAATGGACATCTTAAACATTGAATTTTTGCAAGTGTATGTTATATGTGGAAGTATTGTATTTTCTCTAAAAATTCACACACATGTGCCTATGAATATACTTCTGTTCTTCTAAGGGGTTGAATGATCTATTTTAATTCACCAAAGTATTCTAAAAATGCAGGATTTTGAGACTAGGAATGGCCATGTTGACATCAGGGAGCTGTCATATTTAAGGAAGTTACTGTATTTTCCTGGATCATTGTTTGGTGCAGTGATGACTGCGCTGAGCCTCCAGTGCTGCTCAAGCAGAGTGGTAGTGGATAAAGCCCTGCTGCTTGCCTTGAAGTACTTACATTGGTTTTGATAGACTGAGCTGTTGAAATTGTGTCCTCTCAGATCTGCTCAAATGAAATAATACAGCTGCTGTGATTTCCTGAAGACCATGTTGACAGCTCACTGACACCTAGTATTAGCATTACCACAGATGTGTTCTGGGCACGTATAACAGCCGAGGGTCATGCTTTGCTGACTGGTTTGTGTACAATATACTTGAGGAGATGACAACTCAGAAGACTGCAGAGGTCATTTTTTGTGTAACTAGAAGCTGTGAGCAGTGTTACTTTCTTTATCAGAGCAGCACAGATTGTATTCTGTATTTTGGCTTTAGCAAGTCACCTCATAATTTGACAGACAGTGGAAAAGTAGAATCACTACCTGTCTTTATTGTTCCTGCATGTATAATGCAAGGTTGACTTTTCCCCTTTTCTCCTTTTCCATATGAGCCTCTTCCTATTGCTTTGATACAGAGAGCAAATGTGGAGGGGTTTTTCTTATTAAAAAAAAAAAGTGGGGAGTGGAGGGAAGGCTTTATTCTAAGTGGAGTTCTTAGGAAAGCCTTTTCTTCAGATCTTAGTGTTTTCACCCAGAGCATTGTGGCCTAGTAATTGATGTCAAATAACCAGCATCAAAGTATCAAACAATTTTTCAGAATTTATTCACAGAGAGGAATGTAGCCAACAGGGAAGCAGCACTACTTTTATCCATGAATATGGAAATTACTGAAGACTATATATACTTTCAAGTACAAAAATTACGATTGTATTCATATGAACTGTATGTAAATACATACTTTACATATGCTCAGATACAATACAGTGTCTATAAAATATATGTCCAGTAAAGGTACAAATAAAAATATATGTCCAATCTTCTTTATGGAAGATTGGATTCTTCTAATGTATATTTAATTGGAATTCTTCTAAATGTATATTTCATATTTCTTTTTCAGTCTTAAATTTAACCTCCCATGTGTATTCTTAAAGGTTGTGTATATGTCAGAGTTTGCTAATGAAGAACCATCTGCATTTTTTTCACTGAAATAAATAGGCAATTTTATTTGGAATAAGGAGACTATGAGTAGTTGGAAGAGTGTATAATGAGGTTAGTTTGAAAGAGAGAGAGGCTGGATTTAGTCTACTTTAAAAAACCCCAGCATGTAATGGTTGATAGAGTGCCATTTTAGGACCATGCCTTCTTTTGTTTCCTTTGTCTGTTCCTGTCAAAATAGAAAAGATATCTTTTTGTAAAAAAATAGAGCTGCCAACATCAGAAGTGCATCTCCTAGGAGCAAATTCAGGAGATGCTGGACAGTTGTTTACACAGCTGTGTTGCACAATCATGAGTAAACCTCCGTGTCTAAGTGCTTTAAATATTTGACAGAATAAACTTGAAGAAAAAGATGATCTTACGCTTGTTATGGAAGATTGCTTCCTCGGCTCTGATTTAATTTTAGAAATGTTGTTTGACCTTAGCATAGAAGAAAGCAGACTATAAGGCCTATAAGATCTTTGTTCCTAAATTTGATTGCAGAGTTTTGGTAGGATTCTGAGCAGAGCTCATTCTTGCATCACTTGAAATGGGTTCACAGTGTTGCTTTCTGTATCAGAGCAACACATACTGTAGCAGACCTATTAGAGCCCTTATTTTGTGGCTTCAGCAACTAGTCTCATAATTTGACAGACTGGAGAGAAGGGTCTGTCCTGACTGCACCTGTAGTTACAATGCAAAGTTCACTGCATCTTCAAGGTGCAAATTTGTAGTATTTATTGACCACTGGCAGAATTCCTTCTTCAGCTGAATAGAGGACTTGTGCCTCTGATTTTCAGAAATGGAATAATCATCAGTGAATTAGGTTAATGCTAATCCACAGACCCAAAAATTAGCATGTGGGAGGGAAGAATGCAAGATGAGCAAAAAGTATTAAAGAAATTGTTAGTTCTTCGTAGGCTTAGTTTGGAATATTCTTGCTGAAATTTTCTGAGACTCGAAAGTAATCAGTTGCTGATTTTCATTCAGCTGGTATGAAATTGAGGGAGTGTGAGTTGGCACATTATTTATGAAGTGTTCTGATACCCTTTGAAGAAAAGTGTTTATATACCTGTTGTTAAAATCTGTGTTTAATGATTCATGCCTAGCAGATGGATGAATGAATTTCTTCTTTTGAAGTTCTGGTCTATGCATTAACTCAGAACTTATTTCACTGGGGATTTTGTCTGCTTTTTTTGTTGGTGGGTTGTTTGGGTTCTTTGGCTTTCATTGGTTTTTTGCTTTAGTTGTGAAATGCTCACTTTTTTTCTTTTTCATTGAAGAACACACACAGCTGTTAAAATTGCCCCACGATATAGCGCACCTGTAGTTCATGTCCTGGATGCATCCAAGAGTGTTGTGGTTGTAAGTTCTAAATTACAGTTTCTTGTCCATGCAAAGATATATGCCCTGTTTTTCTCTTGTGCCTTTCATCCTTTCCTCTAAGGCTTAATGTTGTGGCAGAAAATTAAAGGGGCACATCAGAGACAAGTTTCTAAATTACACTTGCTTCAGCTGTTTTGTGCTGCCATGTGGTTCTCATCTGGCTTGTGGCAGGCATTGTCTCTGGGTACTTTTATTTAAATGCCCATTACTCTAGTGAGGGTGACATCCACTGAGTCTTGACTGTAGTTTTGTAGTGAAGACTGAAGGAGTTATATGTGAACTGCTATTCTGGCTAATTTGGATATATTTCTGAAGTTAGTTAGATAAGAACATTAGTACTGAGAAACATGTGGCTGGAGTTTTTTGGGATGGATTCTCTTTCAGAGAAATGAGTGGTCTTACCTGGCAAATACCTGATGGCAAAGAGTAGGCCAAGCTGTGTGTTGCTTCTGTGACTATTCAATCTCTGAAGTTTTGGAGTATTTTCCTCTCAGGTCTTTCCGGAGCCAGACTTGGCTCTGCTAATGTTACCTGCGTAGTAGGGCAGAGATCTCAGTAATAATTGTCATGTAAACATGGATAGTTTGAATAGTTTGAATGTAGGTTGCAGCCTATTAGTAAGGCTTAGTTTAGTGTTGCTGAGAGAGTCCAAAAGCCAGGTTGCTTAGTCTAAAATTTACACTCTATCCTTACTATAGTGTGTTACACTATGTTCTTAGTGCTTTCTCCTTCCTGGTTTTTTCAGTGCTCCCAGCTCTTAGATGATAGTATAAAGGATGATTTCTTTGAAGAAATATTAGAAGAATATGAAGAAATTAGACAAGAACACTATGAGTCTCTCAAGGTGAGGGTGTAATGATGTAAATGTAATTTATTATCTTCTTATTTGAAGTGGTTGGCACTTGCCTCATTCCTCTTGCTGTTCAGCTCCTTATGAAGACCTTCAGGTGTATTTCTTTTGATTTTAAACTTGGGGTAAAATGGATTGAAAACTTCCAGAAGTGCTTATGAAATCAAATTTTCTAACCTATTAGACCTTCTTCATGAATCTTAATACATGCTTGGCAAATTCTGGATTGTCCTCAATGGCTAATCAGTGATATGTAGGACCTCCATGGAGCTGGCATCATGTCATCTTAACCTACAGGAGACCAGTGCTCTCCTGGAACAGTAGCTGGGTTTGTGCAGCTTCTGCTGGAGTAACAAAAAGGGTGCTGGTTGCCTTTGCTGGTACTGAGCCATACTCTATTGAGAATTTTAAACCACCTTTGTCTTTCCTAATGTCTTAGTCTTGTTTAGGCAAGGGATCAGAGCAGTAGGAGAATATCTTTCTGTACCTATATTTTGAAGTAATAAAGGAACTTCTGGTGTAGTTCAGAGGAACCAGAAATTTTGTAGGCCAGTTTTATTAGGATTATACAGGCAAAAATAATGATCTGCTTGTGATGTAATCTTACTTTACACTTGGGAACTGGGAGTTGTCGAGACTGAAATTATCTGTCCTGAAGAGTATTTTGAGTAAAACTTTACTATGAAGTCCACAGTTACAGTTTATGTGTCTGAAAGATGGCATTCTGAAATTAACCTTTATGTCTATATATATATAGGAAAGAAGATACTTGTCTCTACAGCAAGCTAGAAGAAAAGGTTTCCATAATGACTGGTTATCAGGCCATATACCAGGTCAGCTATATGTTGTTTGTGGTTGCTGTGCCTTTAATTTATTTTGTGTATTTATTTTAGATATATTTGAAATTAAATTATGCTTTAAACTTCAGAATATAGCAGTGTAACAACTTAAGTAAATTGGTATCTGTCTCAACAGAGATTTTTTTTGCATTAATTTTAACATTATCTTTCTGCTTTTTTACAGCTCATTTAAAAAAAAATAAACATTTAATAAAAGTAACTGAAAAAAAAATGCCAAAACAATGTGTTTCCCATAACAACATATAATCAAAACTTTAATGATGGCTTTTGCAAAATAATGTCTGCCTGGCTCATTACATTGAGCACCTTATTGTACCATATTTGCGGAACACATAGTGTGACATGGCATTTTTATCAAATTCCTCTTTACACTTTTTCATACCTTCTGCCATCAGTTTTTGTACTGGTGTGTTTTGGATTTTTTTTCTTTTAAATTAAGACTAGAGGTATAAACAGCATTTGAAAAGAAGTTGCATCCTGCAGTGACATTAACATTGCTTTCTGTTGTGTCATTTACAAGACTCAACAAGATACTAATTTTCAAAAGCTTATCTTAATGTGTTACAAAGTATTGAACAGACAAAACAGGTGCAAAGCTTGTGGCTTTACACAGGTAGATCCATCTTGCTTTCTCACTTGTGTGTGTGCATCTAAACATGTGTGGTGGCTGGAAAAGTTCTTAGAAATTGCATATAAATTTAGAGAAATGTTCTGCAGTGTCATGGTACATAACATGTCTGTGTATAGAAAGGAATCTTTTAAATATGAAAGGTTTATGCCCATGATGAAGTATGTTAAGTATTGATTAGTTGTGCAGGCTTTTTTGGTGTTGTGTCTTGGCCAATATTCTGGCTGATGAAATAAGCTCCAAAGTCTAACAGCTAAAAACTGTTGGTTTACATGGAAGAAGAAAAGGCTTAAATTTTCTATTTCAACTTTATATGCCTTTTGTGCTTTTTTTGTTACATTGTAACTGTGGAGCATGGTATGACTTGGGAACAATATGACAATGAGAATCCTAAGACAGTTAGTTTGGAAGAGGTCATTTGCAGGAGTGGAGGCTGCTGAACATCCGTTTTACTGCAAATGTTAAAGCAATTTGAAATTATTTTCATCATGTCAGATTGTACTTCTGATTCCTACAGCTAAACCAAAATTCATTGGCACAAAAGTCTTTGAAGATTATGACCTGGAGAGGCTGGTAGAGTACATTGACTGGAAGCCCTTCTTTGACGTCTGGCAACTTAGGGGAAAGTATCCCAACCGGAGTTTCCCCAAAATCTTTAGTGATAAAACTGTAGGTGGGTATTGAAATTGCATTTACTTCATATATTGAATCCTAACAGGTCCAATGTGCTGCAGTAAGATTCCAAATGTTTTGAAATACATAGGAATAGGACAAATACATGCAAAGAATGTCACTGAAATAATTTGTTCAAAGCAATGCTTAGTGAACCAACTAAGGTGAGGCTGAAAAATAAGTGCAGAAAAATACTCTGTCATCTTATTTAGCATTCACCTGCCAAAGCACAGAGAGGTATTTTATTGACAGAAAATGGCAGCAGAGTACTTAATGTATCTGTGTTCCTGTTGTTGGTGAAGATGGCAGGAGAGCTCTGTCTCCTTTTGAAGCAATTCAGCAGGCTTTGAAATACATGATGAAAATGCAAGGGTGACACTTTAAGCAGTGTTCTGGGTCTGCTGCACTGTGGTAATGTAGGTGTACACTCTGCGTTTCTTGCTTACTTTATTCTGTGTTCTCTGCCTCTACTAGAATGGTACTGGCTGAAACATTTTATGCTTTGTTTGGGGTTTTTCCCCCTAAGATATATGTTGTTACAGCCCTATGATCACACTGCTATCTTCCTATTTGCTGTAGCTGACAGATTGTTGCAGTCATTGGACAATTATGTGGAAAATGAATCAATCTTCAAAAAATTCTTAAACCTATTTAGCCTATTATGAAAACATGCCTTTTCTAAGGCAATTTCTTTTTTTCTTTTGTTTTTAATAGGTGAAGAAGCAAAGAGAGTTTATAACGATGCTCAAGATCTTCTGAAAACATTGATTAAGGAAAAGAAATTACGAGCCAGAGGTGTGGTTGGGTTCTGGCCAGCTCGAAGTGTTCAAGATGATATCCACTTGTATGCTGTAGAAGAGGCAGTGGGATCTTCAGAACCAATAGCAAAATTTTATGGATTGAGGCAACAGGTACAGTGACAGCACATTTCTTAAGTGACTTTTTTTCCCCTGAATTGCAGGAATGTAATAGAAGTGCCCTATTAAAAGCTGTAGGAAATGGTTGTTGTAATCTTTTTCATTTCTAATTTCTAACTTTTTATTTCTTTCAGTAATAACAAGATCCTGTTAGTGATGAGCCAGGTCTTTGTATTGTAGTATTTGTAGTATTTTGCATTTTAATAATTGTACAAAATGCTTTGTAGGTTTGACATCTTCAGATACGATGTGCATTTTCTGTCTCAATTTTAGGATGTCCTAAAGCAATGCACTGTATAAATTAATCACATGAATCTTATGTTGCTAAATTAGAACCCAATGAACCTTAGTTCTCTAATATCCCTGGATTCTACTGTAGATGAAAAATTCTGCTTGATTACATTAATGCTTAAACCAATTAGAATTTAAAAAACCTGGAAAATAAAGCTCAATGGAGGTAAGTGTTTTTGATAGTCTTAATTTTTTTGTAAAACTCACTATATGAAGGGGCCATTTAGAATTAGTTGGCAGCTAATTTTGATGGAGAGAATCATACTTACCTCGATTTGCATTTAATTTGGTAGATTGAACTTTCAAGATATTCTGCCTCTGCTTTTTTCCTTCTGACTTGGCATCTTCATAGTTCGCATATTCAGAGTCATCAAATGTGGGCAGAAAACTACCTAAATTTCTGGAGTACAATACTGTGTATTACCACGACAAATACTCTGTGAGGACAGTCATTGCAGAACTGTACTAAGAAATATGTGGCTCCTAAGTGTATCTGTTGCAGTTCCCTGAGGTGGATCTAGTGCCACTTGACAAGCCACTGCAGATGTTTATATAAAATGCTCTGAACAAGCACGCAGGCACGGGCAGAGACTTATAGCTTAGTTAAACATTTTGATACCCCATGTAAATCAACTTTACTACTCTTTCTTTTCCTGGCTTTTTCCCAAGATTCTCCCAAGGAAAATACCTGATTTGATGTTGTTCTTGTAATGCTTTTTATTATTGGAATACTGCTAGTTTCCTTAGTCTTTTTTACCTTGTATATCCCAATTATTCAGGCTTTTCTCATAGGTTAAGGTAATGAAACTCTGTGCCTACTGCTCTTCTGGACTCCGTGTATTTTAGCTGCATCTCTTGCAGCTTGGTGTATATAGTAACTCAGAAGAGTCTTCAGCAGAGCAAAGTAGAAGAGAATAATTGTCTTCTGTTTCTTATATAAAATGTTCCTTTCAGTACGCAGGGTTCTCTCCATGACATTGACACTAATTAGGAGGTGATGTAAGTCTAAAAGTTAGAGATGCATGGAATGTTTTCCTTAACTCTAATAATTACAAAATAACCGTAAAATTAACATAAATTTCACCTGTGGGGATAAAGGATATTTCTTTAGTTTTATGTTACTTTCCATAACCTTGCAGGTTAATAGACAGTTTTTCTTTGTTTTTCAGAGGTGGGGGTGTTTTATTTGCTTTTAAGATGCACTTGGAAATGTGTGAAAGACATTGCTAAAATATTGTCATAGGATAAAAAAAATGAATCTTCAGCTAAGTGATAGCCATTAAATAACTTTTCTCTCCCTGTAAGTTGATTTACTAGAACTGTGCCACCTCTTAAATATAAATATTTATATTTAAATATAAAATTTAAATTTAAGTATAAAATAACAATCATGTTTCCACAATGAATAAACTGATATGATTCAAGATTTCTTTTTGGGTGCTCAGTCACCTCTTTCTGTTACCCTTTTTCCATTTTGGAAAAGGAGCCAATGAGCAGTATAATACCCTATTTCATGGAATCAGGTTGGAAAAGACCTCTAAGATTATCCAGTCCAACCTGTGATTGAATAACCCCATGTCAACTAGACTGTGGCACTGAGTGCCATGTCCAGTCATTCTTCAAATACCTCTGGGGATGGTGACTCCACCACCTTCTTGGGCAGTCTATTCTAGTATCTAATCACAGTTTCTGTGAAAAAATTCCGCCAAATGTCTAACCTAAACCTCCCCTGGCACAGCTTAAAACTGTGTCCTCTTGTTCTGTCAGTTGTCATCTGGGAGAAGAGACCAGCTCCCACCTGGCTACAGTCTCTGTTCAGGTAGTTGTAGAGAGCAATAGGGTCCCCCCTGAACCTCATTTTCCCCAGCTCCCTCAGCCACTTCTCATAGGATGTGTGCTCCAGAGCCATCACCAGCTTCATTGCCCTTCTCGAGACTTGCTCCAGCACCTCAATGTTCTTCTTCAGTTGGGGGTCCCGAAACTGAGCACAGTATTTGAAGTGCAGCCTCACCCTGGTGGGTACAGGGGAAGAATCACTTCCCCGGTCCTGCTGGCCACGCTGTTTCTGATACAGGACAAGATGCCATTGGCCTTCTTGGCCACCTTGGCATCCTGCTGGTTCGTGTTCAGATGGGTATTGATCAGCACTGCCAGGACCTTTTCCATTGGGCCACTTCCCTTTGCATAAATGTGCTTGAACTTTGCTTAGGATTCAACTTTTCAGTAGTGATAGATACATTTTTTGTGTGTTTGTGTGTGATTAGTATAAACACTGCATCCTGGGTGCTGTTTTGTCTGGATTACTGAACACATACTTTGTAGCATAAGAAACCAGGAATGTTGATAAACTCATAACCATTCTACAGTGGGAGTTACTGAAGAATTCTTCAGTTTGCACATCAGCCATCAGTTTTATTAACAGATGTGGAATCTGTTAGGGATAGAGATGAAATATTCCTCCTCTTACCCAGTGGTTGGCACAAGAGAATTCCTTACTTTGTCGTAATTTGTTTGCAGCATAAGCTGTTAAATCTTAGTTTTAAATAGAAGTAAAATTTGTGTTCAGTGCTGCGTGTCTCTTCAGTGGTGCAAACAGCCTCAGAGTAAGAGAGGTGGTTTTCTTCTAACTTAACTATAGCTGCCATGGCTCAAAGACTAGTTAGGTGTTTGTCAGAAATGCCCTAAGCCCTTCAGTCTTAAAAATACTGGTCTTTAGCTTATTAGTGTACTAAATACTAACGTGTTTAAAAATGTTCTGATTTATCTCATTGATTTCATTACTTTAGGCTGAAAAGGACTCTGCCTGCACAGATCCATATTACTGCCTCTCTGACTTCATAGCACCACTGGATTCTGGCATTTGTGACTACTTAGGCCTGTTTGCTGTGGCCTGCTTTGGTGTAGATGATTTATGCAATGAATTTAGGAAACAGGATGATGAATACAATATCATAATGGTGAAGGCTCTCGGTGATAGGTTAGCAGAGGTAAGAGGTTTTATCATGTGTTTCCTGGTGACTTTCAGCAAACTTAGAGCCACTTCGGGCAATGCAAGTGGAGGTAGCTGTAGCTGTGGATTTCAAGCTCTATTGCAGGGTTTCAGAAATTATTATTATTTTTATTATTATTACTACTACTACTATTATTATTATTACTATTATTATCTGAAAATATTTACTGAAGTGGGAATTGTTCCTGATGGACAATTGGTGCTGGCAAAATCACGTAAGCTGCAGGAGCAGTTCAGAAAAGCTGTTGCCCACTTTGAGCTAGAGGAAAGGCCCTCTGCTAAAAGGAGCAGCAGCACATGTTTGTATCTGATCCTAGCATGGAGGTGAGAGTGATATGGCCTTCCATAGCTAGACTGGGTGTGACACCCAGATAGTCAAGACCTAATGACCTCAGTGCTATAATGACGTGTCGCTACCATAGGTTAATGAAATTTGTCTTTTTGGGCTACTTGTCCTTTAAAGCAGGACAATCAAAAAAACCACTCTACCAATCAGAGAAGTAACTAAGATACTTGAATTAGCAAAGTAAGTATTGCATATGAATTTTAATTCTTTCAAGTGTCTCATATGTGTTAAGAGCTCTCTTAGAAATGAAAATGGGAATGCGAGAAGGTGTCTATCATTGTTCATCTTAATCAAATAACTGTTGCATCAGTCTGTGCAAAGTAAAAAATAAAGAAAATCTTTTCCCTCTATTCCAAGGCATTTGCTGAGGAGCTCCATGAAAGGGTTCGAAGGGAATTCTGGGCTTACAGTAGTGGTGAGCAGCTGGATCTCTCTGGCCTACGCAAAATGAAATATGAGGGAATTCGCCCTGCCCCTGGATATCCCAGCCAGCCTGACCACACAGAAAAACTCACCATGTGGAAACTTGCAAACATTGAGGAAACAACAGGTAACTGGTTTACTAAGATTCTTAAACTGTTTTTATGTGAAATCAAAATACCAACAAAAGAACAAATTGGGTGGTGCAGAACTACATAAAATACTAAACTGAAGTGCTTCTGGGAATTGCTGTCTTCACCTTTTTATTGCCATTTTTATTTTGCCTCATTCAAGGAACAATTTGAAAAACGCTGCCAGTGCTTTTGGTGGAGGAGTTGTGTCCCTAATTAGCAGATTGCATGCAAACAGGGTTTTGTTGCACAGAGAAAATTCCTGGCATCCTTATGGTTGTAAGAAGACATTCCAGATAGAAACAGGAAAAAAGCCAATTCAGCAATGTATTTCCTTGTCCACAGGAACCTTAGGATGGTAATTCTTAAAAAGGGAATAATTCCATTTGTTTTCCTCTGATATCTTACATGTCAGATGTTTCACTGGTACTTCCACAATTCCAAAAATACCTTTCTGTGCTTCAAAACCTCATTTGCCAAAATGTCCAAGCTGTTTCCTTCAAACTGTACAATTACTCTACAGTAATTGTAATGAAAGTCTGTGGTGTATTTAAAGCTCTGTGGGTTTTCTTAATGGTTAACAAGTGAAAAAGGGTTTGTTTTTAGTTCATCCAAAAGTGTCAAGATTTTTTTGGGTTTGCTTGAAGCTGCCTAACAAAAAAAAATTCTGAATTCGTGCTTATTCTCAGTTCAGAGAATAAGAAAATTCTCATTCTTTTTTCCAGGAATTGGTCTAACAGAATCACTAGCCATGATTCCTGCTTCTGCAGTTTCTGGTCTCTACTTTTCCAGTCCCAATTCCAAATATTTTGCTGTTGGCAAGATATGTAAAGATCAGGTAACTTATGCTGTACATTGTAGTAGTGTTAGAACACTCAAAATTATCTTATGAGCAGATGTCTCAAAAATTTTGTAAACACTTAAAGCTGGAATTTCAAAATCTTCATGACATTTTATGGTCCCTTTGCAGGTTGAAGATTATGCACTGAGAAAAAATTTGTCTGTGGCAGAGGTGGAGAAGTGGCTAGAACCCATTTTGGGATATGACACTGAACAACTCTGATATTTGTGGGTGAACTTTTTTTTGATGGTCCATTTGCCAGAAGAAACAAGAAAATTCTTCCCACTGGAAACAGCTTTCTTCCATCCATCCCAATAAGTTGTCTGATTGTCTTAAATTTTCAGTCAAGGAACTTAATATTTCAAATAAAATCTGCCTGGTGCCCTTGGCTTGGGACCATGAATGTTTTTTATTTCTCAGTCACAACAGCATACTTTTATTTATTTTTATTTTTTGCACAAAGACACTAGCAGAGAAGCCATGTAGGATGAGATGAGGAAACTGCAAAGCTTTCCTGTTCTGTGGAAGATTTTGAAATCAGGGGCAAGAATTTCTCTCATGGCTGTGGGTATGCATAGAACACAATTTGACTTCTGTTATTTTAGTGTGTTTTGGCAAGTCCAGGGACAGAAATACAATCCAATTTTTCTGCAAAGTCACAAAAGGTTTTATACCAACTGATCAAGAACAACTGAAGTGCAGCAGATCTTTTTAAAAATCATCTGCTCAGTGTTTAGTCTTATGCTTGGGAACACACATTGTTCTCAGTGGTAGAGCTATAGGCATAATACAGTATTCTGGAGCAGTATCAGAGATCTGTATTGTGAAATGGGATGACTGATCCCATGGAGTTGTTTGCTTCATGCTTTCTCTTCCTTTCAGCAAGTCACAATCTGTCTATTCTGTATAAAGGGTACTGACACTTCCTACCTTACAGTTAATGTGAGGCTTAATTCATACATAAACAATCATTTGTATGTGAAAATTATGAGAGCAGCATATTTTGCTATTATAGACAGCAGAAAGCTTGGAACCGACTTTTACAAACTTTTTAACCTTCTAGAAAACTGGATTTTAAAAGCAACTAGTACTGTCATATGTAATGGTTAATATTGTAGAGATATTCTTCACAATAAATTGTGTGCTAATTGTTCATAGCTTTCCATTATTTCTGAAAAGTGCCTCAAGTATTATTTAAATGCTAATTTAGTAAAATATTGTGACAGAAACTCCTCATTTTTTTGGTCTCTAATTGTAAACAAAAGACCAATATTGTAAGGAAGATATTCTTGTAATAGTTTATTGCAGTCTATTAATAGCTATGTAATTTTTGTAATATCTTCATCTGATTTTATGCTGAAAGAATCATCTTGTATCAACAGTTTAATAAAGATGGTGTTATGCTATTAGAATCCTTCAAATGGCAACAATAAAATGTGTGCAATAATCTGAACAGATAATGTCAAAATTAATATGTGCTTGTACCATGAACCTGGAATCATAAAAGCTGCTATGGGGTTTTTAAAGTAGTTGCATGTGTTCTTAACTGAATCTTTTGGAATGGATCATCTGTTAATGACTTAAAAAAATAATTTCTAAATGGATCTTACTTCCCCCTGCCTCCCTCCATGTCACGGGACTTGTGACATGTCCTTGCTGATCAGCCGATTCTTGTAGTGGGAATGGTTTCTCAGTAGAACACTTGTTTAGACTGCCAGAAGTATAGTAAAATGTCCTTATTGTGAAAGATAATTTGTTCCTGAAACACATAGCCTGTGAAAATTTAAATCCTCTATGCTTTGCTTTTGGTAATTGGACTTTTGCTAATCAATTTAATGCTTGGAATATCTCCTCTCCAGCACTCTTCCACATTCTTACATATGGAAGCAGAGTGCCGTATTAATCTGAAAATTTGATTGTGTGAACAGGGTCAAAGTTTGACTTGCTCAGCTTGGTTTGTTTATTGATTTCTTTTCCTGAAATCAGTGGCAGCCAGTTCAGTGAGCACAGCTGACAGCAGGAGGTCCCTGCCGTCTAACAGTGCTGGTGTTACCTGGTGTACAAGCAGAGGGTTTCAAAGGGTGTGCACTTGCTTTTAGCCCTTCACACCTGGCATCACAGACTGAGAAAAATCTTCATGTTTGCCTGCAAGACTTGTTATTGGGAGAATCTCTTTGGAATAATGAATTACTCCTTGTTATTATGCAAATGTTTTTATCAAGGACAATTCCTTTAAAACTTAATTATTTTAAATTGTCAGTTGACACTTTGGATTAGACCCATTTTCATTCTTCTCTTCAGAACTAAGGAAAATTGTGAAGCAAAAGAATCTTATAATTGTACTAGATACAACTATTTTACTTGAAAGACTGTCAACTTCAGAATGCATTGAATATTTTTTGCACTGCATTACTAGCAAAGGTTCTAGATGTAAGAGATGATGAAAGATTTAGAATGCTTTATAAACAACTCTGTTTTAGTTCTTGTGAGTAATTTACTTTGGATACTGATTTTTTTTTCTTGTAAGTCAGGCCAGCAGCCTGGAGATTAAGTTTTGAGGCACGCATATTTTATGACTGTCAGGAGGGAATATTACCCTTAAACCTGCCCCTTCATTATCAGGTCTGTTTCAGTGCTGCTTTTACTTCTGGGAAGAATCTAGTGCAGCTTATTTTGTCATGAGGGTGCTATCAAGGTCAGGTCATTTCTCAAAAAAAACCCCTCAAAACTCACTTTTTTTTTTTTTCTGCAAGTATTTGTGCATTTTTTGTGAATCTTTTGCTTTCTCGTGATGTCTTAAATGGCTACCTAGAAACAGAGACTAGACAGGAATAAAGAAGGTATTTATTTGAAAGGCCTTCAGAGGTACACTCTGAGCTCCAGAGGGTCCTGCCTCAGTGGATCCCAAAATGGACAACAGGTCACGAGTTCTTCACACTTTTATATCAGCATAAATTCACCAACCAGAACCCAGCCAATAATGGAATTTACCCAAGCTTGCCCGCCTCTCCCCAAAATTATGGATTACAGTTCTTGGGCCTAGGATGGTCTGGATGTCCTCGGAGAGCAAGTTAGAGAGGCTTTGTTATGTCTGTCTTAGCACAGAGAACAGCACTTAACAAGCTACAGGAAACTTCAGAGTTACACTAGCAGTACAGGATTTGAAAAATATAAAACTTAAGGCATCACTTGTTCCATAATATGAAGGTCAAATACCTTTTAAGTTAATTTCTTCTTCTTAAAACACAAGTCATGTCCAGAAGATGAGGGGAATAGTTAGAGGCCTTTGAGGCCTTGCTCTTTAGAAAAGGATTTGTTTAGTAGTGACTGTGACTGGGTTTAATTTTAAATCTTTAAAATCTTTGCCTGGTTTACCTGATTGTGCCTTGAAAAAGTGGGTTCAATGTCTTGAAATTAAGAGCAAGAAAAGATATAACTTCATTAATTAGTTCAGGAGGGTGGTTTCCTTACAGAAGCAGCAGCACATGTTCTCAGTCACTGGAGAAATGGATTCCTGTGCCCTCAATTTATCATGGCCTTGTCACAGCAAAGCGTGTTCAGCCCTGCTACAAAGTTGTTTCATTTGATTGTCAGGCTTCTGTAGGTGCCAGTTTTCAAATGAAGACTCACTGTGAACAGAATGCAAACACATCCACCCTACTTTCACACAGCATTTGTAAACTGCCCAGCTAAAGCCAGAACTGAAAAACCAGTGGAGTTCGCCCCCATGTTTGTTCTAATAATACCACCATGGCTGAATATCCCGAGTTTCTGACCATGCCACATGGCCTGATATAAATAGCTGTGCAAAGGAGACCTCAGCTGAGATTACCAAACTTGGCATTTTGGGTTTGTGATTCAGCTTCAGCCAGGATAGCCAAAGCAAGTTGGTAATTATCCTTGCTGGCCTGAAGCTGCTGTGATGACAGAGCAATGAAAGGCCTCTTTTTCTTCCTCCCTGCCCTAAGGGACCCGTGTGTCTTCTGCCTATAGCTCCTGATCAGGCCAAAGGGGAGTGATCCCAGGCCAGGGTGGGTGGTCTCTGCCATTCCTTCCTACAGAAAGAGCACGAAGTAAGTGGAGGGAGTGTGGAAACTCAAACTGACCTCATTTTAGTTCTTAGCTTGTGATCTTTCCTACCTCATCTTCCTGTCAAATTGGCCTCCTCTTCCTTAGCTGCATGTCAGGGTTCTCTGTAGGTTCTGCCACAATGAAACCAGAAATCTTTTTAAGAAGTTTCTTTTACTGTCTGAGGAAGTTACCATTCCAGAAAGAGAAGATTTTTCACCTAGCAAGCATTGAATAAGTGGTGCTCCTAGCTCTGCCTATGGGAGCTTTATACTGTGTATGTTAGCTAAGAAGGCCACACGACATGTTACACTATTCCCTGGGTTTTAACTGCATCTTTAGTTACATGATGGTTTTCATCTAGATAGCAAAATGTGTATTAATTGCATCCTTTGTCAGGATGTTTTTCTGTTTTAAACCCACAATTAATAATAAGCTGATAATAAATAAAACTGATGTAATTTTTAACTCAAGTATTTTAATGGTGTGAACTACTAAGAAGAGTAAAGAATTTATATGTGCCTTGCTGTTACAACAAGGGCTTTTAAAATTCTTTAGGTAGCTCATAACTTAAATATTTAATGAAGCAAAATTTATCTTGACTACCAACTCAGGTTACAAAACACTAATAATTTGATTTAAAAGGCTTTATCACTGCTTTCTAGAAATAGCTGATAAAAATGATTTATGAGACTGGAAAGTTTGCTGCACTACCTGGAGAAATTTCTATGCATGTACTACATGTAACAAAAGAAGCTAGATTAGCGTAGGATTAGAGAGTAGCTCAATTGCAGAAGAACAGGGAGTTCTTCAGGGAAGAGCTGGAAGATTAAGAGTTATGGCAAACATAAATCTCTTAAAACCCAAATATTCACAATATTAGTAATTGGAGTACATGAAAATAAAAACCTTTCCCTTATTTATGCATCAAAGTATAAGAAATGCAATTTGAGAATACTTTTTAAGGAGCTTTCATAAACCTAATGTGTACTTTGGATTGATGAGTTGTATTTGCATGTTTAGAAGTGGGAGAAGGAGGAGGAAATAGTAATTAAGTCGTGAACGTGTTCTATGGTTTAGTAAGAAGCTGTTGAAAAAAATGGATACCCCATGTCATGTCACCCTCACCCCCCTTTTAAAGTTGGTGGGTTCATTACTTACTTGATTGTTTCTGAAAGGATTTTCAATGACGCTGGCATTCCCTGACTCTGGAAAAATATTATGAGAAATGAAAATAGCCAGTTTTTTCCAGTTTTCCAGAGTTAAAGCTCTGCATCAGCTCTGTATCTGCACATAGGTGTCAGTGCAATTTTGACCCAAGAATTCCTGCAGTCTAGCAGATAAAATAGCTCTAGGTGTGTAGGTGTAATGGATTTTTTTTTCCTTACTCAAGGTGTTGAAAAGATCAATATTTCCTCTCTATGAGAGTGCAACTTTTAGTGGATGTTTTGTTTTTACTTTACGCTTTTATATACTTGTTTCCCCTTCTCCAGCTTCACAATACAGGTGTGTCTGAGAGTTTTCTAGTGGCCTATGAGTGCCATATGTTTGTTTATTAACTAAAAATACATATTATTTTTGGGTTTTGTTGAATTTAATCAAGGCTCTTGCCAAAAAGCTTTTTCCCAGGAAGTGGACAACCTTATTCCTTTTAATCTGGCCTCAGTTGGAAATCTAGGTTGAGGTTCAGAAGTGGAGTGCAAATATGAGGTCTAAAAAAGGTGTCAGTTCTCTGTGGTTGGTGGACTCCTTCTGCACTTGTATTCCTGCTGTGACCTTGTGAGAACAAATGTGTTCGTATCTCTCCGTTGATTAGGGCAGCGGTGGGATGGCAAGGAAGGGAGATAAAACCCTGCACTGTACGGCCAAAGGACTTATTTAGCAAACTGTTCTTTGGAGATGCATCAGTACAATGTGTGCTCCTGCCTGGGCAGGGCGTGTTTTCAACTGCTGCCTCAAGCTCGTCTGTACTCAGCTGCTTTTATTTCATGAAGCCACTACTGCTGAGATCTCCTGCTTTGCTAAGCATTGCATGAAGCCCTCCTTGTGTGATTGGTCACTTGTAATGGATGGCTTCACAGTAATTATCTGCTCTTACAGTTTTGGCCTTGTTTAATCTTTCTGTAACCAAATAGATGGCTTTATTTACCATACTAATGCAGAGTAAAGAAATTGTTTCCCTAAGGCCCATAAGATCAGATTTTGCTATCAACACTTGACCTAAAAACTTTACTGATGTGGTCAAGGGTTTGCTACTTAAGAAAGCATGACTTGTTTGTGCTTTGTTTAGGAAATAAATGTAAGCACTTGGGTTTATTGGTTTTACTTTCTTCCAAATACTGTTCCTCACCTCTCAGGGCAGCTAAGTAATACAAGTTTTGATTCAGTTGTTAAAACACCAGATATACACATACAGTGAGAAGTACTAAAGCAAGACATTCAAAATTTAACATGATGTAAGAGTGTACAGGGTACTTAGCAAATATCATCTTGTCTCTAAAGTTAAGCTTTAGCTGAAGGTGCTGTAAGACAGGAGTCAGCATTCAGCTAAGGGTATATGAAGATTTTGGACTTTCAGGTGTTGAATCAGCAGTATTTCATTAGGCATTATATTGCATGCTTTGCCTCTTTCTGTGTCACTATCTCCCACAACTGGAACCTGCTACTGCATCCAAATTCCTGGTTATTCCACAAGAAGGGTTTGACATGGATTTTGTTGAAGATTTTTATGTGCATTTGCAGGATTATTTTTCCAAAAGAGTTTAAAGCACCACTCTGTAGATAAATGATTCAAGTTCTTGAACCATGAAATACTTGTTTTTCCTCAAAAAGTCTCGAGGTACTGATTCATTTTTTATCACTTAGTGAACAGAATCAAATAGCCTGCATTTCCTCAAAGGTCCAAGTGTGCTGGAGGAGAGAGTGACTATCAGTGAAAGGACTTTTTGTGGCTGTTTTATTCTCAGTTCTTGATCAGCACTATCTGTCTGCTGTCATATTCATAGCTTAAGAGCTGAGGTGAGCTAGAACACCTCTTAGCAGGTTTTCTAGTGCTGATCCAGCTGCTCTTAAAGTGTCTGGAGAAATTACTACCTCTCCAAAACACAAGTTTGATCAGTCCTAATGCAGTAATCTGGAAAGAATATTTGGTGCTCAAGTCCTGTCGAAAATACTTGAGGACTAACATGGTGTGCTGTTAAACCTCCTTCAGTGCTCAGCTTCATTGAAATAGATGGCTGGGACTATGAAAGTAATTTTACTCTCATTCTGAAGCATTTACCTGAGAGAAAGTGCTACCCTGTCAAGCGAGGAATAAATGAACTTTCCAATCCAGTGTGGTTAATGGTAACAATCCATCTCAGGGATGCTTGAGGGAGATTGCCCAACAGGACCAGCAACGTGGGCATTGATTCTGTTCTGCACTCTGAGTGATGGAAGGTGTTAAGGTGCCTTGGTTCAGCAGGCGAAGATTCGCAAATGCTCCCAAAATGTTTTTGTGTTTTCAAGCCTCTGATTTTAAACAAATACTGTTTAATGAGAGTTTGAACTTCACAGTCTTTTATGGTCGTGAATATACATTGTGCTAACTTTCTATATACTGTTGGAGTTGCACTTGGCCATTTTTTAAAGAAGAGCTGCCTTTTAGTTAAACTTCCTCCTTAAACATATGTTTCATGTTGCATAATTCTACAAATGTCAGGAAAATCACAGTACTGTCACATCTTTCGTGCTCTTTGTGCACACAAAGTGCTGAGCAAGGGCAAGGCAGCTGCTGCAGTATGGTTATTGCTAATCAATCTGAATAAATTTGAGAATTTTATTGCGGTTTCTCTCTAGAACTGTCAGCATGAAGTATACAAAATCTCTTGCTTTTGTAGCTCAAATGAAGCCTGTAATGATGTGAAATTCTTAATGTTATATAAGACATCTTATCATGTGGTCTCTTGATCTGTCAGTAAAATATGCCTTGATTATAAGTAAATTGAGAGGGATTTTTCATTTCCTTATGGTACTTTTATTGGTTCTGTACTTCTGTGGAACTTTTTTTTTCATTCATCATATTTCTGCTGCTGCTGCTGCTTCCAGTCATGCCACTGGAGATTTTGCTTGGCTTCTAGACCATTACAATTCTCTTTCACTCATGTGTTTGCCAAGTATCTTGGATGTTGTACCAGTTTGAGACAAATTCAGAGGAAGATATCCTCTGATAAAAAGCAGGTTGTAGTTACCCCTCCCCCACATTGTTCGGGAGAAGAAGTATTTCCTTGGAGGAAAGTGAAGAAGAAACAAAACTATTTATTTAACAAACACACAAAAAAAGAATAATAATGCTAAATAATAAAATCTCTTGCTGTGGAGAGAAACCTGGAAGATTTTTGAGTCCCTCTTTGGGTGTGGTCTCTCTCCTCCTCCTCAGAGCTAGAGTTTCAGCACAGGCCCCTCTGGGCCTCCCAGATTCTGTTCTGGTGGTGTTCCACAGTTCCAGAAGGAAGAAGAAGAAGAAGAAGACGCCAAAGTCCCAAGGAAACAAAGTGTAACTCTCTGTCTCTCTCTGGAGAAACAAAGCCAAAAACTGGCTGGAAAGCAAGGAAGGGTGCTTCCTCCCCTCTCTGCAGCAGCAGCAACAGCTATCTCCCCACTGCAGAAGAACACAGAAGAGGAGTGGAGTATCCAGAGTGACCTTGGAGCACCAAACTGCTTTGAAAAGGTTCGTATGACTCTTTCTCTCACGCCCAGTTTTAAAGGAACAAAATTCATTTCTGGGCATAGAGTGGGCAACATGGAATACACATCATAAAATCACCCCAAGACAGATGTCTTACTATATTCATATCTTCTGTAGGAAATGCCACCATTTGCAGAGTCCATGCTTTGCACTCAGCTTTTTGTTGCTGGGAATCTTTATAAGCCAACTGCCCACAGAGCTCACTGAGGAGTTGAAGGTGCTGGAAAATTAGGGAGACCAAGTAAGTGTGTGAACAATGTAAATGTTTATCTCTGTGTGCTTGGGTTATAGTGATTTCTTTTTTACAAAAGGAGTCCTGATTTTCCAAAGCTTGTAAAAGTGTATTTGCTGATTGCTTAAAAAAAAAAAAAAAAATCCTGTACTGTGCTACTGTCTGTTTCCCAGGCAAGAATCACTTTATTTACTACAAAGTTAGTAACAATTACTGGATTTGAGGAAATTAAACTTGAGACTGCTGCTAAAGTTAAATATAGTTCTTCACATTAATATGACTGAAAAGCCCTAAGTTAGCTTAAGAACAAACACGAGTGGTTCTGGTTTTGTCTCTGAAGTAAGTTTTCTGTAAGACATTCTGCAGATGCGGCTGCGGCTGCATGGCTATTTCCTCTGAAGCAGAAACTGAGGCACTTCATATGTCTGTGTCACAAACATCACAAGCTTTTCAGTATCTCTGGTGGAAGATATTTTCCCTTGCTATAAGGAGTACACCTATTGCATTGATGAGTATTGGGAAAAAGCCATTATTTGATCATAGAGTCCTAGTATCATTGAATATACTGAGTTGGAAGGGACTCATCAGGATCTTTGAGTCCAACTCTTGACTCTGTGCAGGACCATCCAAGAATCACACCATGTGCCTGAGAACATTGTCCAGACACTTCCTGAGCTCTCAGGCTTGATGCTGTGACCACTTCCCTGGGGAACTTGTTCCAGTGCACAGACACCCTCTGGATGAAGATCCTTTTCCTGATATCAAACTAAGCCTCCCCTGACCAAACTTCATGCTGTAATGTTTGATACTTCTATGTAGATATTACAATTACAGCTGCTCAGCAAATGCTGCTTGCTCATTGTGTTGGGTCTCACTCCCTGTTGGAGCAAGCAGCATGCCTTTGCTGGAGGTTGGTATGAGCTGAGGACAGAGAATTTTCACTACCCCTTTCCCCACTTTTGGCGTAAGCAAATTTAAAAGGCATATGCCTTGAGGTAGCCCCTGGCAGCACTGACAGTAACTGCTGAGGTTTGGGGAGAGGCATGCAGCTTTCCAGGATTCTTTCTCAGCTATGACTGAAGGCTAGCAGGTACTCACACAGATTACTGTTCAAGGGCTGAAAATCCCATGTTATCTAAAGATTTGTCCAAAACTGGTATTGAACATTTAGGCACTCTACCCAGTACAGCTGACTGGTCCTCCAGTCATATTCTGCTTTGTCAGTTCCTGGAAACAGCCACATAAGTAGGAAAATATTTTGGATTAAGAAACATAATCTGTCACTGGATTTGTGACTGGGAGATACATTTCTCTTTCACAGCTACAATAGCCACTTTCTGGGTTCAGTTCTGCACAGTATGGTTGGGTAGTTCTGATATGTTTTTAATTAACTTTTTGAAGACTGCAGTCATTAGGTCCTCTAATTCTACATGCTTAAATGGTTGTGAATCTTGGACTAAAAAACTCAAACCAACGAAAATAAACACAAAGGACCCAACAGCAAACAACCATAAATTTGAGTGCTAGTCTCCAGGGTACTCTGTGGTAGTTCAATCCAGTTAGTATTTCCATTAACTGTTATACTCTTCACCTGCACTTAGGTAATACATGGAACTGTAACTGCTGTCTTTGCAAGGAAATATTTCAAATAAATCATTCCTAGACTGCTACTGGTAATGATGAGCCGGTATTTACCTACATAAAAGACCTATGCCTATATTGATTAACATTCTTTGGAACCACTCTGATGACAGAGGTAAGAACAAGAGTCAGCCTGGTTCCACCTCAGCACTTCTGTTTTCAGCCAATTAAAAAACCCCAAACGAACAAAAGAACCCACAAACAACAAGGTTTTGCTTCAGCCTGGTGGGTGCAAATTGCTCAGCGTTTGCCTGGCAGCACTGCTGCAAGGGGAGATGGGCTGAGTGTAGACTGCAGGATGCATCAAGTTTCTGGTGCACTCAGCTTCAGCATGGCCCTATGCCCAAGTGTATGCAGGGAGGAGAGCCAAGTGTGCACTTGGAGAATGATGTAGACTCATCCTGTCTGATGGCTAGGGATCAGTGAAATCCAGTTCCCCATATGTCACCTCTTGATTTACTGTGAAGCTACTGTGGAAAATAGTCAGCAAAAAAAGCAGATTGCTTTCTTCTAATAGTTTGTGTGAATTTTATTCTCAGTTCTTGGGATGCTTGACCAGCTGTTGTGTCACAGTAGCTGCAAGAGTGCATGAAAGTATTGCCTGTAGAAGCCACCAGCGCAGCAGAGTGTGGAAGTTGCCACTGCTTATAGAATTGCAGAATTGACAGCTAGATAATGACATCTAGCTCCATGACACAGAGCACTTGAGATATGACTTAGCAGTCTGTAATTTGTGTTCCAATTTGAGCCTCAAGGTTTTTTTTTAAAACCAATGAATATGACTCCTTAATGAAAAACTGTAGATGATGTAGTCCCTGTAATCTTTTGATCCTTCAATCAAAACTCAAGGATTGGCTGAACTCCAATTTGTAATATAATCTTGATCCGTCTTAGAATGCAATTTGCCTGATTTTAAAATATATTCTGTTGGAATATAAGAGAGCAACCATTCTGCCTTTCCCCAGTAAAATGAAATGTTGTTAAATGCAGTTATCCAGTTACCCCGTAGAAGCCAAATATACTGTACTCAAGGTTGTACTTATTAGCCAGCAAAATTCCTCCTGATCCCAATATGTGAAATCTGATACCTACCTTTTAAATTCTAGAATGCATGAGCAGTGGATGTTAGATTATTAGACAAAAAACATTGCTGAGCTTGTTATATTTTCAAAGGCACTATACTTTTAAGAAATAACTTTTTGATGGAAAAAAATTATGTATAAGCATAAAATATTTCATGCTTTCAGAGAGATAACTGGACAGTGTATATGTAAGCAGATGAGGTAAGGACTGTGAACGCATAGATTGGATTTTGTTCCATAAATATGTATTTAGCAGGTGTGCCATCCTACAAGCACAGCTTTAAGCTCCATGAAGGAGAGCTGGAGGAGCACAGTGTAGTTAATCATCAATGATTGTGTGGATCAGCATGAATATTCTTTAGAAAGAGTGAGAATTCTATATTCAGCTTGAGAGTTTACAGCTTTTCTACAACATGCCTTTTGAATATAGCTAAGCACAGTTCTTCACGTGCTTTGTGGAGAATTGTATTCTTTGTTGCATGTGAAATAGAGAATACCAGCCTCATCTGCAACAGAAATGTTAAGTGGAGTGATTAATTTTTCTACTGGAGTGGGAACTTAGTCTTACAACTTTTGATTATGTAAAGGATCTAAATGCCATATAGGAATGGATAATTACCGAGAGGCACCGTTCATATGGGAAGAACAATATAAACTTTTTATCAGGGTTCTTACTGAGGAATTCTTATCATCCATCTACCAAATAGATTTGGTTTGTGCTGACAGCAACTGTGTTTTTTTTTTCTTTCATCATTCTTGATGTTGCAATAAGTATTACAAATTTATAGGAAGCACTATGTTGTCGGGTACACGTTTGAGAAGCTACCTGGCATCAGCACATCAAGAGAATAAGCAATAAAATAAATGCATGTACCACGCATGTGGAAGTCAGATAAACAGTTTGAACCTCTTGCTACCTGACTAGAAGTAAAGGTTTTGAGATATCCATAGACAAATTGTGAAGAGAAGCACCTTTTAAACATGGATATCCTTTGAATGGTGTTATCTGTACTCATTTATATTATTTTAATAGTCACTTCAGAGAAATGCAATTTGAGTTCCTTTGTTTCCAAAACTTCTGTTTTTGAGATTGCATATTTTAATTCCCATGCACGTCATTACCACAGTAATGCAGTAGGTTCTTTGCACACAGTTTAAAATCACTTATATTTTCTCTTAAAATTGGGCATATACATGTCTCCTGTAACACCGTGACTTATGATGGAATTCTGTGAAAGATTGGCCAGCAGTTTTATTCTTGAGTAATGAAGACAAACTTCTAGGAGTTTCAAGATTACTTGATTTACTTCTAATACCCAACGTGGTACTGGTTTGGATCAGATTGTGTTCAGATTTATATTATTTTTTGACTACTTCTACTCACATTTTTCTGATTTTCACTGCATTGTAGTAATCCTGTTGAAAGCACTGGGGTTGTCAGCAAGGTCTGTCCTTTGGAGCCGCAACTCTTGAGGTTTCTCTGCACTGTTGCCTCGAGAATTTTGCCTTTCTTTATTGTTTCCTACTTGAAATGGGATGCACTTAGTACAGAATTAATGATGACATTAAGGAGTGAGATGCTCTCATATGAGGTGATGTGAGGCTTGCCAAATGCCTATTTAGGCTGCACTAATGCGCAGTGTGTTGTTCAACGTGGAAGCCTGCCAGTGACCTACTGGTGGTGTTCATGCCTGGGAGCTGGTGCTGTCATTGCCTGGCCCCATCCCCAGCCTCCGCACTCATCCCTGCTGGCTCCAGTGCTTGTGGCTGCAGGAAGGTACCTCAGCCACCTCAGCGGCTGCAGCTCTGACCCTCTCCCCATGCTGCCTGGGAAGCTAAAGCACCTAAATAACACTGGCTTGTTTCACCATCCAGCTGCTTGCTGTGACTGTCCAAGAGAGATGCAGAGAGAAAGGTGGGCAAGGTCTGAGGACTGTTTTTATCTTGTAGGAAAGAGTGTCACCTTAAAAACATGTCAAAGCATAGCTCAAGTAGTTTGCTAAGTGGCAGCCGTGACTCCACAGCAACTAAGGTTACACACGTGGGAGAAAGGGCAAAAGAAGCCATCGTGTTTTCAGCTGGAAGGTATAATGCTACTGACAGGACACCTACCTTACCCTGCCAGTGTTCATGTTCCTGGTTTGCTGGTGGTGTTTAAATTGTTCAGAAATGCTTACTTGGAAATTGTGGTAATGAGATCTGGCTGAAAAGTCCACAATTCAGACATACCTTTTTCTTTGACTAAAAGGGTCTTAGATTCTTATTGCTCAAGTTTGTTTATTCAGTATTGAACCACTGACATCCAAGGACTGTGTTTTAAGTTACTGCATTGCTCTGAATTAAAAAGCATAGTAAAAATACCCATGCTGGGCTATAAGCTATAATAGCGAGAAGCACTGTGTAAATTAATATTTTAGACTGTCAAAACTTTGTTGCACTGCACTTATTCTAAGCACTGAAAATGAAAGCCTTCAGAATCTCTGAACTATTTGAAGGAGTAAATGCAGAAACAAAAGCCTTGACAGTTTTGCAAAATCTTTTCTTGTGGGAAGAAAGACTTGATAAGATCTAAAATGAAGTCCTGCCCAAATGTGGTCATGGAAGAGTACAGCAGGAGCACAGTGATTCTCATAAGAGCCGAAATGTTAGCAGCAGCCATATTTCAATGGGGACAGCTACATCCTTCCCACATTCAGCACATGATTCCGTAAACCTTGTCTTAAATAGCTGTATCATGTTTTTGTGAGCTAGCAAACACCAGCTGTGGAGGGGCTCTGCCTTACACAACAGCATAAGAAAATTGCTTGGTATGGCACAAAGAAGCTTTGCCAAGACCAGTGCTGCTTTCCTGGTGCAACTATGGGGTCTGTCTCCCAGGCTGTGTCAAGGAGGAATCTGCCTCCTCCTCCCCATCTTGCAGAACTAGGCCTGCAGGATCCTGTAGATCAAACAGGAAATGAAAGACAGGCCTTTATTTTTTTACACTCCGGTACCTACCTGATCAACAAGTCATCAAGTGCTGACATACTAAGGATTTTCTAACATAACTAATTTACTGAAAGATATTGGGTTTTTTATCTGCAATTAATCTGCAAGGGTCATATAGTGAAATCTCTGTTGTGCTGTAGAGAAGTGACATAATATAGTCACAATCTGAAACTTGTAACTGGGATGGTAT
Organism: Vireo altiloquus; assembly: GCA_013396875.1. NCBI lineage: Eukaryota > Metazoa > Chordata > Aves > Passeriformes > Vireonidae > Vireo > Vireo altiloquus. The sequence continues at coordinate 669,048 of VZRF01001132.1, read as the reverse complement.
GTTGTGGTGGCTCTGTCAACACTTAATTTTAGGCAAAAGTTTGTCCCTTTTTTCCTTATTTTATCTTAATAGTATTTTTTTTTTGGCCAGACTAAAGGACTACTACCCCAAAATATCTCTCTGCTCACTTACCAAAGGTCAATCCAGAACTCCCAGCCATGGAGAGAAACCACAAGAGTTTAAGATGCAGAATAACTTTCTGGAAACATTTAGAAGGAGCTGTAGACAGTGTACTTTGGAGCACAGTAGAAAGCCAGTCATTTCACGCCGCCTCCCTGACCCAATCCCCAACAGCAGCAAAGGGAGAAAGGCACAAAAGGCTCCCAAATAAATGGGCAAAATAACTAAATCTCTCAGTCCAGGTTGCTGACATTTTAATTTGTTCATTAAAAAAAAAAGTCCTTTTGGCAAATGCAAAAAGAGTCCATCAATCTTACTGTGTGGGAAGGAAGGAAATTCTTAGAAGAGGAGACAGAGGTTATAAGGGCGGGGGGCCATCTCAGGCTTAAATTTTCCTGGACAGTGGGGAATGTGTGGGCTGCTGCTGGGGGAATTCCCTCTCCAGGCAGAATCTTCTGCTCTTTTTGATACTTTTGAGGGCTGGAAGGATGATTCTCAGTGGGTTTGTGTCCTTACTCCATGGGTCATGCAAAGAGCAGGGTTCTGTCCTCATCATACACTGAGACACATAGGGGATACTGAGGAGGACAGGCTGAAGGCAGGCTCAGGAGAAGAGAGAGGTGACAGAAGGACTGTATCCAGACTGATCCCCATACCCTACACCCCATCATCCTGCACTCCTCCAGCCTCGCCAGGCTGCCTGAAACATGGAGTATCTCCTTTTTAGGGATTTCCTCACCAGAGAAATGTACTAAGGGAAGACTGTGAGGCTGAAACTGGAATATAGACAGAGCCAAAAGTGGAGTTCTACAACTGCTCACAGGTCTACTGCTGAAAGTGCAGCCCAGAACAACAGATCTCTTGTAAAACATTAGTCCTTGGTCTTAAGTCCTATTATCCCTTTTCATGTATTTTCACCTTCTTCATACTGCTCTCTGATCCAGGCTGTTTCTTCTCCAGCCTGAAGCTTCCCCTCATATGTCATCATGTGCTTCTGGCAGAGCTGAGAGCAGAGTGGTTTTACAGCACAGTGACATCATCCCAGACGTTCTCCAGTCTCCTGAAGCTGTGTGTATTATGATAAATAGGTAAGTGCAGGCACCATGCTTTGATGTTCCCTGAGCCTACTGCAGCACCTGGACCTTATATTATCCTGAGAGATGAAGTTTCCTTAGGCTCCCAGCTGGCCATGTAAGTCAAAAGCCATAGAGCACCTTCTGGCAGATCCATGTTGTTCACACAGGTTTCTATTGGGTGCTAAGCTCTGCCAGTGCATGGGAGAAGCCTGCTGGGAGAGTGTGCTTTGCTGTCTGCTCCAAATGGCAAAAGGCTGCCTCGGCTGTGGATGGCAGTGTGTGCTATGCTGAGCACAGGGCAGTCACATTGCCTACAGGCACCTAATTTAGGAAAGTAGCTGTGCTTGGTTCCCTGTATGGGCTATGGAAAGAAAAATACTTATTTGGAGATAGATTCAGGACAGCAGCTGAACTGCTCTTCCATTCAGCACAGTAAAAATGAGACACTAAAAGCACTAAGCAAATAATTGTTATAAAAGGTCTACACAATATTAACTGGTCTGGTAAAAGACTACATTTGCTCTGTTGTACACACAGCTGTAAGGTCTGTGTTTCTTTACAGCTACTTCAGTCTGTTTTGGATCTTCTAGCAGACTGTGGCATATGGAATGGAAAATTAAAACTTTTGATTTATGTGTTGCTGCTTTGCTACTTTTGGCCACGGCAGAATACTTACAAATGTGAGATGACAACAAATATTTAGTTGTACGAGTAACAGCTGAGATGGTTACATCTGGGAGCAGAGGGAATGGATAATTCATCACTCTAATAGTTTCTATGTGTTGGAAGAGGCTCTGTGGTTTTGTAGACGAGAAGTAAATAGAGAAGCATTCCCAGCCCCCCAAGCTGCAAAGACCAGATAAAAACTGAGCTGCTGCAAAACAAGTTTACATGAGCATTGCCAACATGATGGACACACTAGGAGTTAGCAAAACAGCAAGTGCAGTAAGAATAGACAAATGCTGTGCATAAAAAGTCTTGTTAATACACACATTCAATTACCTAAACATTCTGAGGGGCTAGTTTTTCAACATTTTTTCTCAAAAGTTTTAGCTAATGTTCTAAGTTTTGAAAATCTGTGCAGTATCTGTATTATTTTGGGACTTGTCCAAAAATGTCAAGAGGCACCGCACTCTTGATGATTAACTCTGGAAAAAAACAAAAAAGAAAGCAGAACAAGGTTTTCATGGTTTTTAAGCTCAGAAGATACTATTAAAATCATCACTTACCCTAATCTCTTTTACAGAGGAAGATCAGAGAACCTTGTCTGTTAATTCTGTATAATACCTTTACCTCCGATTTAAATTGCATCTTTCTCAGAAAGCCATGTAGGTTGTAGGATTAAAATATCTGTCTTTAGCTGGTGCTTGATTTTGTTTCAGAAATACCTATTATCTATGGATAGCATGATTCTTCTCATATGCTTGCAGACAATGACACAGCCAAAAATCTCTGGTTACGGTTTTCCCCTCCCTGAATTTTGCAATTCCATTTCTCAATCTATTCTTGCTGAGTTGTGCTCTGATAGAAAGGCAAGACCAGGGAAAACACTAGAGGCATTTCTTCCTAGTTTTTCTGTCATCAGAATCTGTTCAGGATCACTCTGAGACCTCTGGATAATATTTATAGAGATGTAAGAGTAGAAACTCTTAGAATCATAAAGGTTTAAGGAGGCTTCAATTAAATTTACTGGGAGGCAAAACTTAATATGCTAAAGTTAGCTTTTGAAAACTAGAGCAATGAGCTTTTTCCTTACAAATTTAGATTTGCAGGGGCTTCCCACTATGCATTTATTCATCAATAGTTGGAAAGTCAAAGACAGGGCATAAAATCCAAACAAATCTAAACTTCTGTCTTGGTGGGTGTATGGCCATAATTGTGTTGTCTGCAACAAATTTTGAAGACTTGGCATCTTTACTCTTCAAATCTGTCTCTACAGTATTATATATTTAAACTGGCTAACAGTAAATCAAACACAGAAACCCTCATTTTGGCCAGTTGTTTGCAAAAAAAAAACCCTTTTAAAAATCAAATCATGATAGGCTAAAAGTGCTGAACATTCTGCCTAGGAAACTTGGCATTCCTCTTCTCATATAGCCCTTCAAGTTTAGGAAAATAACTCTGAAAGCTAACTAGACATGATTTAATATCAAAGCTGGCTATATAGCTGACCACCCTCTCAGTTTAAGAGAAACATGGTTCTTGCTTCAGTATGTGACAAGTTACTTTTTCCAATCAAAACGATATCTAGTATAATTTTGAAACCCGTCACCAAAAATACCTGTTCAACTAGATGCAATTCTTAATATAAATTGAGTGTAACAAACAGTGTGTGTACCACTGACAATTCAGAAACAAAACTAAAAGTGATAAAAGCTAAAAATTATTGACCTTTTGCAGGTAAAATTTAATCTTGGATAATGAATAAATATTTCTACTGAGTGAGAGAACAAAACAGAAAAAATCTGAAGCAGCAATGGGTATAAAAATACTAAAGCTATGTAAGCAAAAATTTTACATGGTTATATGAAGCTTCAGAGTGTCAACCCTAGGAAGTACATTTTGAAAATGGAAAGGAGCACTTTGATAGCCCTTTACCTAGATAGAATCACTGATATATGGGGCTATTAATAAGTCCAAATAGGAAAGAAACAGGACAGTCAAACATCTTAATCACAACAGTCATTTCAATAGGCTCAGACAGTAATTGCCTTCAGGCTGTTAATTGCATATCCACCTGATATCCAGTTCTGAAATTAGGTCTTTGTGTTCTTGTTAAACTGGTTATTTAAATACTGAATAATATTACTGAAGGAAGTAAGTCTGTTTTGCACTGAAAGGTTTCTTTTAACTGGACTAAATTTTCTTCCATTAAAGTAAAAGAAAAGAGTACATCTCCTTAGAGATTAAGATTTTCTCTGTCAATCTTCATCCATTCTCAGGCTAGAAACAAAACCTGTTGTCATTCACCCAGTTGTTGGGAGCTCCTAAAAAGAAAGGATCTCTATCTCCTGTAGCTGCTTTGGCTCAGGGGACTGTGAAGGGCAGCACAGAACTAAAGTTGTTTTCTTACATGGCTTAAATTTTATCAGAAATTCAAGTGTTTGTGTAGGCATCACTGTCACACAGGATGTACCTATCTAGGTTCCAGCATCTTTGTAAAGCTTGCCAGAAGTCTGGATAGCATTAGTGTACTTATCATGATTCTATTAAGTGTATCTTTCTGTTATAGGGTCAATGTGAAATAAGATATTTTCTTTTAACAAAAGTCAGAAAATTGCATGCGAATATGAGAAGAAGACAAATGCTACTTGAGACAAACACAAAAGAAGTCACGGATAAGGAGATAATTTAGGAGATGATAATTTTCCACGTCTGGATTTCTTAACACCTTTTAAGAAACTTGTCATCTGCCATCTTCTCTACAGTATTTGTATACTCAAAGATGTTTACTGCATTCCTTTTCTCTTGGCAGTTTTAGTTTGAAAACACAGATACAGCATGAGAGATTAACTGTTTCAGTATCTATATTGTTGAGAAAAATAGGGTCAAGTTACACTTGTTCATGTCACTGGCTGTCCTTAGCTTAACACTGTTTCAAGATAGTGTTGAAATTTTTGTACTAAAAATATCAACAATAGCTGACAACTAAACCCAGTCAAACCTATAAGGTCATTTTATATAACACTGAAAGGGAAAGAAAAGACCAGACCGAGAAGGAAACATTCTGTCAGTTGCACAGCAAACTTTTACATTTCAGCTCTTCCGTTTTGTGTCTACTGCCGTCCCTAAATACATGTGTGAGTGTCTGGAGAAGATTAGCAGTCAGAAGGCATGCAAACATACAAGTCTTCTGGTCACCTAAAGGAAATTTTATAGCTCTGTACTTAGCCAGAGCTCTCCCTGGGTGGAGGAGGGCCAGAGAACAGCTTGGAGCAACATTTCAGCTGTAATTTTGGATCTGTGGCTGGGACTATGTAAGCTCCAATGTCTTAAAATTCATATTAAAGAAAAATGGGAAATTCACGAGGGTAGAAAAGAAACAGAATGTATTTGTTGAGCGGAAGCCAGCATGTACAGTGTAATTGTCTTTGAGATGAAATAGTAACCATCTGTACAATGAAACTCATCCTGCAAGCAAAATATGTTTTCAGATGTAAGCTTCTGTGATTTTCTCACTCCTTTGAAATTATCAAACCTTCTTTTATGCACTTTTATCTCTCCCACTGTTTTGGTGTCTCTCTGGCCCTGTTGCTCCTCCTCTGGCCTGTGGTGTGCAGCTCCATGAGTTACTGTTTCACACTTTCCTGCTGTCAAATAACTCTTGCTTCAAAAACTACTTTAAGCATCAGGCTCTACTGTTGCTCCCTATGATGCACACAATAAGAACAATCATTAGAGTTTGTTGGGGCAAGGAACTTCCTCCTGGCTTGGTCATTAAGCTTTACATAATTACATTGCCTATATAAACTGTTTTATAAGTTGGTCTTTGATCAAATAGGGCTACAACTTTCCTAATTCATAAAATATTTTTTATAGGCAAACTTGTTACTTAGGTTTTCTCTAAAATATAACCTTAAGAGATTAGTGTTAATTTCAAATATTTTGATGTCCTTGTCCTATATCTGATCCTCTGACATGAATTTTCCGGGACACGGGGGGTGATGTATGAGGAAAAATTTCTCACCCCAAGTGAGATGGCACACTCAATCCCTTAAATAAAAGTTTGTATTTCAAAAGTGTCAAAAACCATTCAGAACAATTCCATGTGCTATTTGACCCATAGAGAAAGGAGGAGAGTTAATTCTCTCAAATGAGCTGAATATAACAAATGTTAGCCAAAAGCTTATGGCTTCTCTCAGAGATGCTTGGATGCCAGTGTTGAGGGGAAAACAAAAATAGGAGAGGTTATGCAGAACTTGCAAGGCAGCAATTGACTCTTCCAGACAACAGCATTTTCCTAGGATCAGGCCTTGGGGCATGAAATTCTATAAGACAATCTACTTTTATTAACTACGACTGTCTGAGAATACTGACGTGTGGCTTTCAATTGGCATTGATGCATAAGGACTTAAGCACAAGGCACAGACATGAACTGACTTCTTACAATGTTTTCTTATATGTGGTTTGTTGTTAAAGGACATTTTTATCTCTCTGGCAACTCAAGGAATGAGAGAACATGATGGCTGACACCAAGAGGATTTACTGTTTATACTCCAGCCAATGGATATACTCTAGAAACCATAAGCTGAACAGCAAATTCTAACTCACTATAAAAACTGTGGTGCAACCTCATGGAACACAAACCTCTTTTTCTGTGTGTGTGGTTGTCTTAAAAGTTTTTGTTTGTCTTTCTGCAAAACACTATAATAGACTGTGTGATGGTCTTTCTGTGCTCTAAGGAAAAGCAAAGATAGAAGTAATGGCAGATGGGTTTGCTCCAGATGAAAGAATATATGTAGTGTAAGGGTTGCTATCTTATCATAGGGAGCATATATCTCACTGAAACATTTCAGGAGTCATCTATTAGATCAGAACTATGCCATAATGGTTTTACAGCCTGATCTTGCTTGGAACTTTTTCTCCCCACTAGAAATGCCTCTGGTGCTGTACAGACCTAGGGGATTGGTATTTTCCTGATATATGTTCCTGGATGTTACACCAGTGTCTTTCCTATGATGAGCAAAACTTTTACCTCTCAGTCCCCTACTTAAATTCTATAATTTCCTTCAACTGTGTCATTGTCAGGTAAATGGGAGATATGTAGCTAGCCAAGGCTGAATTGCTACTCATGGTGATATCAAAAAAAATCAGACAGTTGCACAGTGAGTTTTATATGAATGTTCAGGATCAAAACAAAAATAAAGCCCCTAGAGTTTGGATCAGAAAGGAAATCATCACATTATCTCAGCTTCTGATGGCCTGATGGGCAAGGTGATGGGAATTTTATTTTTTACAGTTCTTGAAAGTCTGAAGTGCATCTCACTTTCTTTAGTTCTGTAAGCATTTAATTAATAAACTCCCTGCTTTTTCTAAGGCAGTAATGCATTGCTGATATCCTCTTGATTCTCTTGGTCTTTCTTCCCATGACAGTGCAATGTTTGAAATTCTCATCTTGTGCTGAAAGTCTTGTTTTTTATAATGGGATAAGTGTGTTTATGCAACAGTGGATGCTCATGGATGCTCCTATACCAAGTGTTTCCCTTCTCTCCTTGGTTGTCTTCTGTGGCAATGGCTCTGTTACAGTTCTGTGTATCTATGTACTTCCAACTTATACTGAATATGTAATTAAATTACCTGGAACAAAACTTTCCAGTCCAAGCACTGTCTGTTTGGGATGGCATGTGAAAACAAATCCCAGGTGTACTGAATAGCCAGGGCTGGAATTGCTTTCCTTGTCACTGTAGATTTCTCTGTGGAAAGGACCTCTGGGAAGGCACTTGCAGGAACTTCTTGCTGCCACTCTGAGCACGCCAGGTGACACAGACCTGGCAGGCATGGTGCTCCTGGTCAGTGTGGTTCCAAGCAGCCCAGAGCAGGCAAGCCCAAGGCCCTGCAGCTTCATTTCCCCACAGAGCACAGCCCTTCATCCCGCAGATGTAACCTGCTGCTCCGTACCTGCTTGCGGCTGTCGCATTGCCTTTTCCCCATCATGGAGTTACTTCTGTTTCACTTTAGAAAATGGGTAGCAACACATGAAGAGATTTTTTTTTGCTCCTAATGTCAGCACAGATGGGAGCACAGCCTCTCTGAGAAATCTACATTGGATGTATTCTCACTACTAAATGTAGTGAGAGAGGGTTTTTCAGGAATATGTAGTTTGCATGGTTCATGTTCTGATCAAAAAGATGGAACTCATGTATTTATATAGTTTTTTTAAAGTCAAATGACTTGTCTGTTCTTGACATATGTTCAGTTGCTGGGCCATTTTTTCTGCACATGAATTGATCCTTGTATATTTTCAGTTGCATGAGTCAAAAACTTGTTCACAAATATTTGGATTTGTCACATTAAAAAAGTCCCATTTTTGCAGTCTTATTGTAATAAAGCCGCCCAGAAGAACAAGAGTTGTAGGAACAGGCCGTTTTTAAGCAAAGAAAATTCTAATATACATTCTACAGAACCTTTAGTATTAATATCCTAAATTATGTATACTTAAAAAGATTTTTTTAGCATACTAGGAAGAATTAATAGCAAAAAAAGAAAAAAAAAGAAAATTTTGGATTGATAACTAGTTTTTAAAATTTGCAATACAGTTATACAGTTTCTTTGACAAGAAGTAATATTCTGAAGTAAGCTGATAGATACAAATAAATCTCAGGAAAATACTAAGGAAGCTGCAACTGGCAATAATACTGGGATGGCTGAAAATCTTTATTATCTCTAGATCTAATCTTTATTATGTCAAGATTCTGTGGGATCAAGAACAAATCAAAGGTAAATCCAATTGGACTTTAAACTAGTGACTTTTGTATGCTCAGGGGCAAACCTGATAATCTAAGAAAACAGAAAAATAGGCTTTTTGTACTTTGAAAAATGCAGTTACTGAGTGTTGCAGGGTTCAAGGAAATGACATGGTTATCTCAGCTTGGGCTCAAATGTTTTCTTTAGTACAATTCCAATGATCTGCTTCCTTTTGACATGTCTGATTAAGACTGACATTTTTCTTCTTTTTAGTAATAGGGAAGCAGAATATGTAAAGTACTCCATTGTGTAAATCAAAATACGTCACTGACTGGTCTTTCTAAAATAATTAAACACCATAAGGAAATCCACCATCTTTCCCCCTGTCATTGGTTCTTTGGGCCTATGAGTATTGAAGTGAAGGGACAGATGAGGCTGATGGATAGTTGTCATCTAATCCTGACACATCTTCTGTCCACCTCCGCTGAGGAGAGACTGAAGGGTGTTATCAATCCCCTGAGTTAAGCTAAATCCATGACACCAAACGGAATCTATATAATGTACAACAGTTGGGTTTCTCCATCACCTCCTATCTCATTTTCTTTTCTACCCTCCTCTTAGAGCTCTTTTTCTGACCTTTGTGCGTGGGTGTTTTCTTAGGAGGTGTGACTTAGCTGATTAAGGCTGTGGCATGTCTTGTTTCCCTGCTATGAACCCATGACTAAAAGGGCAGCTAAAAGCAGCATTGCAGTCATCAGGCGCTGCTCAGAGTTTGCCAGATTTTGGAGTGGCTGATAAGACCATGTGCTGGGTCTGTCTTTTTCCAAGTGCAAGTGAGTTGAAATAGAATAGAACTTATGTTTCCTTTCTAATTTCCATGCTTTTCTCCCCTTTGCTGTGTAGGTCTGGTTTGCTGCAAGGAAGTAGTACTGATTTAATAGTACTGACTTTGACTAACTGTAACTTTGGTGCTCTTTTTCACACGAAGCAAAATTTTCCCTTACCAAAACCTTGAGACTGTAGGGAAAGGCAGTGGAAAATCCGTTACTGTTCTGGTTAATGTGTTTTATTGTTTTTCCTTTTTTCCTAGTTGAGTCAAAGCAACTTAATTTTCTTTGTGAAACAAATAGGATAGTTTGAAACTCTTAATCCAGATGTTATAGACTGTCGTATTCAAATAAAGACTTTTGTCCCTCCTTTTCTTTCAAACTTATTATACGTCCCTGGTCATTTGACAGACAAAAACACACTGAGTGTTTGGGGAATGACCAAACCACTTGGACACCTGCCTAGTTAGTGGATTCTTCATAAAACTTACTGTGGATTCTTCATAAAACTTACTTTGTACCTCTGTACCATTTGTACCAGAATGATTTAATTCAGTTCCAAAAAATATTACATAAACTTAGACAGAAGTCAAATGTGCTTATAGCAACAGCCCTAATCAGAGCCCTAGCCCTAATCAGAGATCAAGGTGTCTTCCATATGCAGGAATCTCCTCTAACACTCATTTTTTAAATGTATCAGACAGAAAGCATGATCTAAGACTTTGCTCTCCACTATTTGGAGCATGGGTCAGAAGTATACTACATAAATTTGAGGCATTTTGTTTTTAGTTTGGCAAAAAATAAAGTTGTGCATCTTGCCATATGCAATGAAAGAAATAAACTCAGGTATTTTTATCAAGCCAGTTTTCTGTGCCAGTTCAAGTGGACTATATAGTACTTTTCAACTGCACTTGCACTTTGAATGGACAGAGCTCAGAAGGGGTGGTTATGAATGTACCACAAAGGAAAATAAATGAATATCACTACAAATAGCTACCGCCTTGAAATCCAGTGTATATTTAGTTCCTAGGTTTTTTCTTTCTTTTACCAGTAGTGAAGGATAATGAGCTTCAGGGACTGTGGTGATGTCTTGCAAAAAAAAACATTGAAAGGACAATGAAGAATCACATTTAATGGGAGAGGAACTACCAATGTGACTATTTGAATGACAAAAATTTATGTCAAGACTCATTAAATGACCTCTTTTGCCCTTGGCTAGGACTAATGTTTCATTTGAATGCTTTATCTTGCCTGTGAACAATTAATCTATGAATTCTGAGAGCAGATCCAAGCTGCAGGGACCCCTGTGTCAAACGTCACAGTTCTTTCCCCTGTAGCCATCTGACATCAAAATACAACCAAAGAACCCAGCAACCAACCACTGGTCATACAAGCTGGGGTGGAGGGACTATAAGCAGTAGCAATATCGCTGCAGAAAATCGTGATTTTAAAGCTAGTATTACTTGATTTGGGTAAAAAAAGTTAAAACAGTTCACTCCCATATGGTCTTGCTCAGCTTTAAAAATAAATTCAGCAGTCCGTAGGAAAGATCTGCTACGTGGCCTAAAGAGAAGCCTGTCTTCTTGACTGGAAATGAAAGCACATTTTTGCAACAGGAGAAAAACAGTCTTAGTTCTGTCATTCTTAAAGTCTAATTTGGAGCAGATGCTGCAGCTGATGCTGCTCTATTACCTCTTCTGTGTGGTAAGACAGGTGAAGAATGTTAACATTATCCTTTAGGATCACTGGGCAGGGACTGAAATGGATTAGCAAATGATGTGTTTCTGTTAGGAGACAAGCAGTGAATCACCAACCAATTGTTGCCTTCTGCTAAATCAGCAGAAACATGAGCGCCCCATTGATAATTGTTTATGAGCTCCTTTTGATAGTTTCCTGTAACAGTCAGCTCAAAATCTACCAATATTGTTCCAAAGCATAAAATCCTTATTCTCTGCTGCTTGGTAGTGATATACATCTGGATAATGTGTGTGTAAAATGTTATCAGTCTGTTGTGGGAGAGCTTTACACCCACTGTTCTGCTGGTGACTACACATGCTAAGAGGCAAGCATGGAACCAAGCCTCTAAAAAACGTTTAATAAGCAGATTAGGCAGAGCTGTCAGAGAAATCCGAGCTGCAGTGCTGCTGTTAGTGCTGGAAATCATGATACATTGCTAAAAAAGCAAATGTTAATTGGACAATTAAAATCCTCATTTACGGTATGCAGAAAAGCCTGGGGGTTCTGCTTTAATGTAAAGCTGCGTGTTTCAAGTGAAACCATGTATGCCCTGAAACGACAGGTGGAAATTTACTTATATATGGCTTGTAAATATCTGTACATTTATAGATTTCTCTAATTTCTAGGTGGGTGACACTGCAGTGCAGATTCCCTTCCTTGCTGAGGAGCACGCTAGCCTGTTAGAAATGTTGAAAGTGGATGATGCTTCAGTCATCCCGTGGTGTGAGAACAGTCGCTCTACTCAGACCAAATCATCCTGCCCTGAGCTCCCCTTTTCACACTGTGATTACCAGGAGGTAAGCCCAACTGAATCAGAGTTATAAAATCTCCGAAGCTATTGAAATGACCTTGGTAACCTCAAAGAGAAGATGATCTTAGTGGTTCATGTAAGTGGAGTAAGAGTGATTTTCTTGCTTTTAATGAAGTGAAATCATACTGCTCAGAGTGACTCACTAACATCAATTTTCAATTGTTACTTCATGGATACAGTTTTTATGTCATTATTTTGCTGTGTTATAAGGCACACAATGCAGTGTCATATAAACATACTTAACAGGCTGCACAATGTTTATTGAAAAAGAGCTATGCACTAAAAAGAGGTAAAAAGAAAGATACTACAATACTATGATACTATAATATTGATTAAAATTATATACTATTAAGATCAAAGACAGAAAATAAAAAATAAAAAAGGGAAATACCTGATATATTACCTGATATTGTCTTTCAGTGACTACAGAATTAATCACTGCTGTCAGGAAAGCAGGAGCACTTTAGTTAAGAATTTGAGATGATGCAAAGAGGAAATAGTTCAGGTTGTTTTCACTGATTGCTTGGTGAAATACCCATGCAACTTGCAAAGATGATAGAGTTGTTTATTTTAAAGTGCCATGTTCTGGAAAATGTAAAGGAACTGTGTCTATGGAATCAGTCCAAGCTACAAGAAGCACACAGAATCCATGAACTAGGAGGGAGAACTGAACAGGAAGAATAAGGTCTGGAAGGAACTAGTATTCCTGAAAATTATGTGAACAGTTTTACCAAATACGAAGTCACATCTAAGATTTTAGTGATGGTACAAAATGATCCAATCAAGAGGTGGAAAATATTTTTGAAACAATGAATGATTTATGTATTATTGGACCCAACCAGAGTCATTGGGCTTTAAGCAAGATTAAATTAAAATTTTGTACACAATAGGAAAACTCAATTGTACAGAAGATTGTGAAACAGATATTCAACCAAGATCAAAAATTTGTGACCAAAAAGGAGAGGACAACTAGGCGGTTTCCATTTGCATCCATTCCTTGCTTGCTACAGAAGGTGACTAGAAACTAGCTCTCACAGACTTTAGGTCCAGTTCAGTATAGCAAACTGTATCTGTCTTTAAAAAAACAAACACTCAAAGCCTTCCTTTTAAAAATTCAGCATATTATACTCTATAAATTTTCATTTATTTGCATTTCAGCATATATTCTTATTTTGTTCAGTGAACAGTCACAAACAGATGCTGTTTCCAGTTTCTAGTGGTGAGGAATTTTATTAGTGCTATGGCATGAGATACTAGGTACCTATAAAAAATATTTATATAATATAGTTCCCTCACAGAGCTTCAGAAAACATTTTTCTTTTTAATTATAGAAGTAACTGAACCATAGCAAATAAAAGTTTTGTTCTCTAGCAAGAACGCCGTAAGTACTGTTAATATCTTGATTTATTCCTGGTGTGTGATACAAGACTACAATTCAGAAATTCTGCTACTCCTTAATAATAACTATTGTTTTTCAATAAATTTATTTGTTTCTGTTTTTCAGTTGTGTCAATGAGTATTTTCCTCCATATTAGTGAAACAGACAATTGAGTGTCTGTTATTTACTATATATCATTTCCCAGATACCTTATCTACGACAGTTAAGTGCTTGTTGTGACTGGAATGTAATCTCAGTGGTTTTGGTTCTGTTACCTCCATGGAGCTTTCACTTCTTAATGGCTACAGAGACTAATCTTGAGTTAAGAGCCAAACATTTTTTCCACTGCAACAGTGCAATGATGTTTAGATTTGTGGCTTTTAATGTCAAAAGGAAATTATAGCTCATGCATGCCTTTCCAGGCAGAATAGCTCACGTAGAAGACATTAGAATGACTTAATGGAAGTCTGGAATAAACTCATCATAATTATAAAGAGAAACAAATTATTTAACCTGTGTAATTATCCTATACTAAAGAAATTAATAATTAACTGTGAAATCTGGGGGCCTGTGTTTATGCTGGCCTGTGAAATAATGGTGAGAAAAAGTAGCCTTGTTACAGACTTATCCTATGGATATGTAGGGAACATCTGCACCTCATATATCTGCACTGGCATGTGCACAGGGTTATTTGTGCTTACATATGGTATGTGATGCTCGTCCTTCTGACTCCGTCACCAATGAGGGAGCAGAAACAATCCCCTGTCACTTACATGACACCACAGACATCACAGAAGCTGTGAGGCAAAACCCAGGTTAATACATCTGAAAACTATGGCTGCACCTTTTGTTAACAATTCTATTAAAAATGTATTAGTGAACAACTTAACACACAATTTTTGACTCAAAAAAAGTTAAATTAAGTTCTTCACCCAGAGGGTGGTTGAACACTGGAATGGGCTCCCCAGGGAAGTGGTCACAGCACCAGCCTGATGAGCTCAAGCAGTGTTTGGACAAAACTCTCAGGCTCAAGGCATGACTCTTGGAGTGTCCTGTGCAGGACCAGGAGTCGGACTTGAGTGATCCTTCCAACTCAGCATACACTATGACTGTAATAATTTGTTCACAGTGAATAGTTTGCCCAGTAGTCCTTTTGTAGTCCTGCACTTGTGTTGTCATAATCACAATTCAAATAAGATGTTTCCACTATGATTAGCTTAAGTTTTTGTTTTAAGTGCTGAATGATGTTTTGTGTCTTGTGTGAATATTCATATCTTGGGCTTTATGTTATGAGACACTTGAAGAAGTGTACTAGAAAGGCAGACAGAAGGTAAAAAATAAAATATTACTTAATAGTATTGTGGTACACAGGTTCAATATTTTTAATTGGAAGAGCTTCAAAGTGCTCCTTTTCTTTTTGTTTCCTTTCCCCCCCGCTTTTATTCTGGCAGTTTCTTCAGGCTACTACATCATCACCTCACGTAAGATTTATGAGAAAAATACATTTCAACTGCTGGCATAAAGGTTATCCATTTGGAGAATGGTCAATCCAACTGAGTTTTGCATTGACTACCAAATTCTTTTATCGCTAATTTATAAGCACTTTAAGTAATGTACATATTTCTCCATAGAACAATATTATTTTTATTGTCTCTAAAGACAAAAGAATTAGTTACTTCTCCAGAACCTGCCAAAAACTTTGACCTTTGGTAGCCAGTATCTGATTAATACCTGTAATGCATCCTAGCAGAAATTTCATGTTGTTCCTAGTGTTTGTGCTGTCTACCTTCATCCTTCCTCCCCCTACTATTAGTTGTCTCAGCAGCCAAGGAAAAAATATTCTTTATCTCTTCAAAAAAAATACAAGTCTGTTGTATCACTGAAATTTCATTTTTTGAAAATGAAAGTGTGAAAATAATGCCTTCTGCAGTAAGATTTTTTTTTGAGGGAGACAAATCTCTTAACAATTATTTGCATTACTCAAGTTTCAGAGTAGTGCTATGGCTACTAAAATTTCTCCCAGACAACTGCCTGTTGCTTTAGAAACAGAGGTATTAAATATCACAGAACTGAACTTCACATCAAAGATTGTCATGGTAGGGACAGGGGATGAAATTTTTCTGGTTTTATAAGTTTACTGGAAAATTATACAGTGGATTTCTGGATATTTATAAGAAGGAAGGATTTCCTTGTCTTTGCTCCAGGAGTTAAGTCCTCAGATATGAACTAATTCAGAATAAATCAGGAACATGGAATGTCTAGAATCATATTTTAAAAGATTTTGAGAAACTGTGAAGAGCTTTTTTCTCCAACTATTTGCAACAGCATTGATTTTTGAGACTGACATATGGTTAACATACATTATTAACAAAATTATAATTACCTTCCTATTGATTCCTTTTCATTGGCTAAAAACTGATGGTATTTTGGTTGCAAGAATGCAAGCTGAAGAAGGGACCAGAAAAATCTCTATTTATCCATAAAAGTGTGAAAGATGGACATATACTTATATACATTATAGCCATGTAGTACATGTAAATAGTTACATAATGACATAACTCATTACAAGACTGAGAAAAAAAGGAAATTCTATTTTGGGGATGCTATTTAATGTGCTCTCTTAATTTAAGCCAACATTATTAAGAAACATAATATGTTACTCTTGGAAAAAATGATCAAAAGGGGAAAAAAACCACCTTCAAAAAACTATTTCTTCTGGGTTTGCGTCTCCTCACAGCTTCCAGTGTATTTATCAGAGAGTACATCAGAAAAGGATTAGAAGAACAATAAAAACTCAAAGAAGACAGGAACATGAAAACACTAGCAAACTATTTTCCCCCGAAATATAAGCCACAAGATCCATTGCTCCTCCTCAGTGTTAATAATCCTGTCCAGCCCCCATCAAATAATGAAAAGAGAAATTAAAAGCTTTGAGCTTTGCCCAGAAGGATGGTTCAGACAGTGATGGCTTCTTGTTCTTGGGTGAGAAGTGTAGATTTCCAGACTTTGGAACAGCCATGATTACAGACTACACTTAGACATGAGCTCACTAGCGGTAGAACAGAAGTTTTTATTAAAGGAAAAACTTAACTATCTAAATTTTATTGTAACCCTGTATCCCTGTGTAAATTCTTGCATACACGCTATATATAGAGTACAGAACATGTACCTAATGACAGACATGTAATTAACACTTATACTGTATTTTATGGGTTCAGGATAAACAGTAATTGAAGAAAATGCAGTATATTATTGAACTCCAGGGTGATCATGACAAGCATATAACTACATGATCTTAGATATAATTACTCTCACTTAAACTCTGCTAATGTGCAATAAAATCTTCTTTTAAATTCAGTGCAGAATTGGGTCTACTAATTTTATTGTTTCCAAGTCACATTTGGGACCTAAACTGGCATAGATTTTACATTGACTCACTTTCAATGACCACAGGGTGTTGATTTATAACATGTGATAGAAGATGCAATCTTTCTAATTTTAAACCATTCGGAATAACATGTTTGCAAGGCTGATATTTGGCTGAAAAGCCTGACATGCTATAAGAAATAGCAGTGCCAGGAAGAAAGGATAGTATCTGCCCTAGTTCATTCCTACAGGCATTATCTTATTCTGTGCTTCCAAGAGAAAAAATAGTGTGGTAGTATATTCTGCTATGAAAAAAACAAAGAAACACCTGGGAGTTCCCTTCATGTTACTGAATAGTGAATGTTCACAACCCTTATTATTAGAGACAGCAAACATTGTTTGTTTCACATAGATTATTTCTTTGAGTGTGTGCATACAAACTTACCTATGCATCTTCTAATATTTAACTTAAGTGATTAAAATTTATGAAATTAAAGTGTTAAAATTCTTATAACAGTGTCAATGTATGTTCAGCTCAGAATCCTGCTGCAGAAGCACTGTCACACTGGTGCTGCACTGCTTCTGTATCACACCAAGAAACTTGGGTTTTTTTCTGAAAATTGCTAAGGGCATATTATGGATCTTTACAGCGTTGCTGCCTTGACAAACTAGGTTTGCAGGAGCAAGAAGCCCTTACTGTGCAAAGGCAAAATGAACTAAGTAAAGTATCTGTCGTAGTGACAATCACGAATGTGCGCAGAACATGGGCAGATTTCAAGTAAGATTTTAGGAAGAACATAATAAGATCAGAGCCACAAAAGGTCTACATTAAGCAGCAGGTCATATTAGGTGGGAGAATTGAATCAAAAATTTGAAGGGCTGCTTCTAGGTTGGGTGAAAATAAGCAGACATACTATATGCATGTCATAAGACAACTAGATGGCTAACAAAACATAAACTAGAGCTGGAAGGGAATGACAATTTTCTTGTGAAAACTGTTTATTAATCTTCAGAGGTTTTGTTGGAGACTTTAAATTCACAAATCAGTACAGGATTGTTTTGGCAGAAGTAGAAACTGTTATTTTCTGCATTTTTTCTATGGAAAGCACAGTTGCCAGTAATAAAAATCTTCAGACTTGTGGAAAACAGTGGACATAATAAGATGTAATATTGATTGAAAATGAGCAAATAACAGTGGGGAACACCAAGTCAATTGCTATGGGGTTGACTGGCATCTTGAACCTTGGGACTGGCAGTCCTGGAGCAGGGAGCCCTGTTCTTCCACACCCACACAAAACATGCTATTCTTCTGAATTCCAGCTGTAAATATCAGCCATGAAGGATGTTTATTCTTTTTCTTTTCCCACTAGTTCATCTAAGAAAGAATTCTGTGACCTTTACATTACTTCCTGTTATGATAGAAACAATCATGTTATTTCAATTTTTAACCATTATTTTCCATTATTTTAACCAATCAATTGTTTTTAATTATTCAATGCAATTAAGCATAACTGCTGATTAAAACCTCACATCAGCTAAAATGTTGGAGCTATATTAATTATGTATTTTGCACATGTGTATGTATAATATTCTATGTGTATTGCACATATGAATATTTGTCCTTGATGAATAATTTAACAAGAAGCTGTACTTCTATCTATATCACGCCTTTACCACCCTGTTCAGAAAGTTTCTGAAGAATCTTTTACCTTTACTACTTTTTAACTTTGCTTCCTAAGCAAATTATCTATGCAGCCAGGTGTGGTGCACCTATCTCTGTTACTGCATAATATCTTTTGAACTAAGTGGAAAATTCCAGCAATTTAACAGAAGGTTGATAGTACCACACATGCTCCTAGCCATTTCATTAGAACAGACGCATGGGTAAAGAAGGTAGCAGATAACACTCTCTGGTGTCTGAAAAATTGCAGCATATATTTCACTCATATTAGACATCAACAGACCTGTGCGTTAGAGAAATACTACTTCTGTGGCATGGAGAAGCTTCAGATGAAGTTTTCATCTTTGTAAACACCAAAGAGTCTAACTGTGAGCTCCAAATCTATAAGAAACAAGGTATGATCAGCTCCACAGCTCTTGGAACGACTTCCATGATGTCATAATGTGCTAAAAACTGTACAAAATGTTTCAGGCACTGATGTTATAGTGGACTATTTATAATGTTTTTTCTTTCTTTTCTCTATAATGTCTCTTTGCTTTATATGCGGCAAATAAAAAAGGCATCTAATCTGATACTCATCTTCAAAGCCTTATGGAAAGTACCCTGGATGTTCTATGATTCAGACTTTAGACCATGTGAACTGAGATTTGCAACCACATGAAATACATTTACAAATAGTAGTGCTGGAACTGTGTGCTAAGCAGGAGAAAGTGATAGCATAGTAGGATAAAAGACATTTGTTCAGTGCATTTTAATGAAACCAAATTTTATAAATTTATCCAAATTCAGGACTTTTCTTCATAATTGGGGTCTATTTCAAGAAATATCTCCCTGTCTAAATAATTTGGAGAAGAGATATTTAAGAGGTTTGAATTAAATGTAAAAAAATATCTTTAACTGTTTTATCATTCTTAGAAAAAAATATTTTCAGTCAGTGGTAAGATTGAGAGGTAAAAATCACTTGAAGTCAGTAGTAACTGAAACCAGGAAATTATAGAGGAAATGCTTAAGCTGTCATAACTCTGGTGTTAATTTTCAGAGCCTCGATATTAAACATTTGTACAGTACTTGCTCTAGAGGTCTTATGGGTCATGACTGCTCTTGCAGTTTCCAATCTGTCAGAAGAACAGGTTTTCCACTGCTGGAAGTAATGATAAAATCTCATAGTGCTGCACTTTTTCATGATGTCCTCAAACAGCATAAAGCTAAGGATTACGGGTATGGCTTCTCTCGCAACATTTTCCACGTATTTTGTTATGCTAGCCACACAGTTTTTTTACCAAAATAATTGTGATTTCATTATGTTTACCAGTTCGGGTCCTCCAGAAGCCTTCTGCAGTTACACAACCCTCACACATTTCACTTTGTCAATGATCCAGTGTTAATTTTACTCTTTTCTAAGATACCCTGACGTCCTCCGCACATGACCATTGCTTTTGCATTAGCAGAGGTTCTCTGCCATATACTTGTTTCAGAGTGCTGCTACTGTTAGAAGTCCGGCGGCTCTATGGCTTGCCAGATTTCTTTCTGGAGGCCAAGCATCCTCCCTGATGGACTTAGGTGTCCTTGTAAGGTATGATCTGCACGAATGCTCATGAAAGATGACCTGCGCCGTGGCAAACTTTGGCTTCACCCTATGGAAAACGCACGGTAGCTATCCTTCAAGGAAACGGTATTTTAAAGCCTTACATTCACCTTGGGTTAAACTCACTCACACGATGGTTCAAGTACAACACCGGGTGAAGCCATGTTGTACTTTCCATCTCTTCTCCCCGATACTACAGGCGGCTGGCAAAAAAACACTGGCGCAGAGCCGTTTAATTCTCCCTCTCCCGAGGTATCTCTCAATGCAGCACATCACACCTAACTCCTGCGGGACAGCCGTGCCCAGGGAGGCACGGCGCCGGCCGGCCTTCCCGGCGGCTCCCGGAGGAGCTGCGGCAGCCCCAGGCTCGGGCCGCTGGAGGTGACCACCGGGCCCGGTCCCTGCTCCCCGGGCGAGCCCCGCGCGGGGCGGCAGCAGCCTGTCGGCGGAGCGCCGGCAAGGGGCGCTGGGCGGCGCGTTTGGAGTGCGGAGGGAGCGGGCTGCGGATCACCTGCAGCGGCGGGGGGGCCGGGAGCTCCGCCTCCCCTCCTCCCCCGGTTAATCGCATCCCCCTCCCCGCGGCAGGCACAGGCAGCCGGGCAGCGCTGTCAACCTGCTGCAGGCGCACGGGCACCCGCACCCCGCTCGCAGCCAGGGCCGGGCTGGGGCCGCCGGCTCCGCC